>JAPVLO010001266.1:0-142562 GCA_027257055.1 Cephalopachus bancanus | reverse complement strand
TATATACAACAAAGGCTTTTTGATTTATTTCTATTTGTGTGCACCATAATTTATTCAGATCAACATTTATGTAAGCACCCACTACAGGTGATGGACTGTGGCAAGTACCACTTTTTTGACTTTTTACTTGTAAATTCTTCATTTTAATTAGATAACTAAACCCCAAAAAGCATTTTTTGATAGCTCCGGTGAAAATTTTAAAATTGTGTATGCCAGGCACAGTGGCTTACACCTATAGTTCCAACACTCTGGGAGACTTAGGCAGGAGGACCCCTTGAGGCCAGGAATTTTAGAGTAGCCTAGGCAACATTGTGAGGGCTCCTTTTCTACAAAAAATAATTATAAAAATAATTTTAAAAATAATTAATAAAAATAAAGTTATCTGCATAAATTATTTGCAAGAAAGATCAGGTGCAAAAAGTAAAGTGAAACCTGACTACCAGTGGGTTTTCCCAGGTCAGGACCTTCCTTTTAAACAGGTAGGGTTTGGGGTGAAGATAGGGAAGAAAACTTCAGTCTATCTCTCTTAGAATCAACATGTTAAAACCACAGCCTGAGGGGAGCCCAGAGGGTTGATTTTTCTAAAACCTCCTTGGAAAGCGCTTAATATTCTGTGATATAAAAGTTACATATATAGCTGGTTATTTCATTTCTCTTTTTATAAAGTTAATTCTAATCCTTCCTAACTTTAGATTCCAGAACTCTGGACTACTTTCAAATAAACAACCAAAAAAACACTTCTTTCTACAGGTAAAAAGAGAAAACGAGGAAGCAGCTTTTCAAAAAAAAAAAAAAAAACAACTTAACTATTTAAAAATAATAGCATCTTGGGCTGGGGCGGTGGCTCAGTCTATAATCCCAGCACTTTGGGAAGCTGAGATGAGAGGATTGCCTGAGCCTGGGGGTTTGAGGCCAGCCTGGGCAACTTGGTGAGACCTTGTCTTTACAATAAATCAAAAAATAAGGCAGGTGTGGTTGTGCATGCCTGTATTTCCAGCTACTTGGAAGGCTGAGGTGGAAGGATCACCTGAGTCCAGCAGGTAGAGGCTGCAATGGCCATGAGTGTGCCACTGCACTCCAGCTTGGGCAAAAGAGTGAGACTCCAATTCAAAAAAAAAAAACAAAAATAAAACAAAACAAAACAAAAAACATCCTGGCCAGGTGTGGTGGCTCACTTCTGTAATCCTGATATGGAGACCCACTATTGTCTGTCCATATCGCTATTGTCTGTCCATTTTGCCACAGTCCCTAGAGGAGGGCATGGTGAAGAAGGATAAGGCAGGCCACACCTATCCACATTCCTGCTGCTAACAAAAGGGGTGCTTCCCCTTATCTCCTGTGCACTCCTGGTAACTTCAAAGAACACTTAACTTCCCTGCAGACTGTGCCCAAATAACTGAGATGTAAATCCCCATTTACTCCCTTTTCTTAATAGTCACAGGTTTGTATAACTTTTCTATCAATATAATCACAAGTCTTGTGATTTGTATAACTTTTGCAAATAACAACATGTATGATGTAACAATGTATAATGTCTTAGGCCCTGTTAACTCCCTTTACTCTATGGCAAGCTTGATTAATACTTCTGCAGGTGTTACGGATAAAAAAGCTGTGAGATACCTCTGGTAACTGGCACCAGAAAATGTGGACCATAAAATGTCATTATTGACAAAATGTGGCTGTAACTTAGGTTCTATACAATGCTCTGCTAGTCATGTAGTTAATATATTGGTACCAACTACCCTGAACTTATAAAAGGGGACTGTAAAGGGTGAGCTGAACCAAAAGCCCACTCAGTTCCCCGAATTCGAATTCAGAAATAAAACTCTTCCTACCAGTTCCCTGACTCTTTGATTTATTGGTATCAAGGGAGAGCAGCTGAGCAGTTACTCAGACCATAACACCAGGTATTACTGGTAAAAAGCTGTGAGATACCTCTGGTAACCAGTGCCAGAAAATGTGGACCATAAAACTCATTAGTGTCAACATGTGGCTGTAATTTAAGATCTGTACAATGCTTTGCCAGTCACGTAGTAAACATATAGGTACCAACAATCCTGAACTTATAAAAGCAGACTGTAGGCCAGGGGTAGTGGCTCAGCCTGTAATCCCAGCATTTTGGGAGGCTAAGGCAAGAGGACTGCCTGAGCCTGGGGGGTCACGACCAGCCCAGGCAACTTGGTGAGACCTTGTCTCTACAATAAATCACAAAAACTAGCAGGTGTGGTGGTGTACGTCTGTGGTTCCAGCTACTTGGAAGACTGAGGTGGAAGGATCGCCCAAGCCCAGCAGGTCAAGGCTGCGGTGGCTGTGAGCATGCCACCGCACTCCAGCCTGGGCGACAAGAGTGGGACTCCAACTCAAAAAATAAAAACAAAAATAAAAATATCAAAGCAGGTTGTAAAACTTGAAAGGTAAGCAGAACAATTTTAGAAAGTCCAGGAACCTGGCTCTGCTTCCTGGATTCTTTCTACCAGTTTTTCCGCCTCAGAGGATTAGCAGCTGAGCCCCATTACTCAGACCATAACAATCCAGCCCTTTGGGAGGAAGAGGTGAAAGGACTGCCTGAGCCCAGGGGTTCAAGACCA
Source organism: Cephalopachus bancanus (assembly GCA_027257055.1). NCBI lineage: Eukaryota > Metazoa > Chordata > Mammalia > Primates > Tarsiidae > Cephalopachus > Cephalopachus bancanus. Next base: position 139,974 of record JAPVLO010001266.1, on the reverse strand, counting down.
GCCTGCGCAACATGGTAAGACCACTTCTCTACAATAAATAAATAAACAGAATTAGCCAGGCATGGTCGTATGTGCCTGTGGTTCCAGCTACTTGGAAGACTGAGGTGGAAGGACTGCCGGAGCCCAGGAGATTGAGGCTGTGGACTGGGTGACAGACTGAGACGCCTACTAAAAAAAAGGCATCTTATAAATTTTTTAATCACAGAAAATACTTATTCAATGCAAAAAAAAATCCACGCTATTAAAATAAAAAGAATAAGCCAGGCATGGGGCTCACAACTGTAATCCCAGCACTCTAGGAAGCAGAGGCAAGAGGATTGCCTGAGTCCACGGGTTTGAGACCAGACTGGGCAACATGGTGAGGCCTTATCTCTACAATAAATCAAAAAATTAGCTGGACATAGTGGCGTGTGCCTGTAGTTCCAGCTACTTGGAAGGCTGAGGCAGAAGGAAGGCCTAAGCCCAGCAGGTCGAGGATGCGGTGGCCATGAGCGAGCCCTGCACTCCAGCCTGGGTGACAAGAGTGAGACCCTGACTCAAAAAAAAAAAAAAGAAAAAGAAAAAGAAAGACTACTGCAGACCAGGTGCAGTGATTCACATCTATAATGCCAGCACTTTGAGAGGCCAAGCCAAGAGGATTGATTGAGCCTAAGAGTTTGTTTGAGACCAGCCTGGGCAACACAGCAAGACCCATCTCTACAAAAAACTTTAAAAAAATTAACCAGGTATAGTACTTGGGAGGCTGAGGCAGGAGGATCACTTGAGCCCAAAAGTTTGAGGCTGCAATGAGCTTTGAACTATGACTGTGCCACTGAACTCCAGTCTGGGTGAGAGTGAGACTGGGTCTTAAAAAAAAAAAAAAAAAAAAAAGGAAAAAAGAAAGATTAGTGCATAGGGAGAAAAATCATCTAAACAATCTGCAAGAAGCTCATAATCAAACAGAAAAAGATTTTTCTTTTCTAGAGTAAAGGAATGGCAACAAGGTTTTCCCTCTAGCATCTCTGGAGGGGAGACCTGGACAAGCAAGGGAAATGACCAGTGGTTCCTCTGTGGTCAGCCAGTTTCCAGAAGATGCCCACTTTTTTAGGGTTTGCCAGATCTAGGAGCAAGCAAGAGTTCAGGGACTTGTAAGGAAAGAGAAGCCTGACTACAGTTTGGTCGAGACAAAGCAGACAGCAAAAATGAGCAACTGAGAACACCAGGCCGGCTTTCGCAGTCGAAGGCAGGTGGTGTCAGGTGGTGTCGTCTTCCAGCACTAGACTGTGAGTTCAAGAGAAGATGTCAGACTGGAAGCTAATGAGCTAACTTACAGACACCACTGAAATGGAGAGCCAACACGGCCAATCACATCTGAAACAGAAAATGTAAGGCAGCTTGTCCCCACCTGTTAACTAGTCAAAGAAAACACCCATCTCTGCAAAGCAGACAAAAGGAGAAGGGAAAAGAGAAATGCAGCCTCCCACACCGCTCAAGCCATCTTCAGGTCCTGAGCCGCTGGTGCTCGCCAACCCGGGCAGAGGGGGCGCCACCCCACAAGCAAAGAAGTTTCCCGAATCTGAAATCCCAACCAAAGAACAACCTTCCTGTGAACACCGTTGAGGATGCAGGGCAAGGGTCTGTCTCCACCACCACTGAAAGGTGAGTAGGCTGGGCGTGGTGGCTCACCACCTGCAATACCAGCACTGTAGGAGGCAGAGGCCAGAGGACTGCCTGAGTCCAGAGTCTGAGACCAGCTTGGGCAACTTGGCGAGACCTCCTCTCTACAATAAATCACAAAAACCAGCCGGGCGTAGTGGCGTGCATCTGCAGTTCCAGCTGCTTGGAAGGCTGAAGCAGAAGGATGGCCCAAGCCCAGCAGATCGAGGCTGCGGTGGCCGTGAGCGTGCCCCTGCGCTCCAGCCCGGGCGACAGAGTGAGACAGGAGCCCCCAAAAAAGGAAAGGCGAGTAGACGTCCGCGGGACGGACGCTTCAGGGAGAGCCAGCGCCGGTCTTCAGCGTCAGGCAGGGCAGGACACGGTGCCCACAAGCCCTGCAAGGACCGGCGACATCACGCAGCGAGCGCCCCGGGATGCTCCGGCAGGCGGCGGGGCTCGGATTCCCCAGGCACGTGCCTTCCGCTCTGGGAAGCCCCAAGTCCCAGGGGGAGGCGACGTGCCACAGCTGCAGACCCGCTTTCATGTGGCGGGCGTTCCGCGAGCTGCGGTCGGCGCAGCGGTCCCCGAGCGCGGCGGGCCCGGGTGCCGCGAGTCTCCGCCGGCACCATCCGCGGGGACGCGAGGCTCGCCCGCCGGCGGTGGCGAGTCCCGGAGAGCCCCCAGGCAGACCCGAGCCCGCACCGGCCCCGCCAGGCTCCGTCCCCAGGACGTCCCCTCCTCCGCCGGAGACTCCCACCCTTCCGGGAGCCTCCGCGCCAGGCTCCCTCCCCGCTGGGGGCCCCTTCCCGGCGGGGCCTCCCTCCTCGCCTCAAGCCCTCCCTCGGGGCCCCCCGGCCCGCCGCCCCGCCAGCTACCTCGGAAGTTCTCCAGCAGCGCGGGGTCCCCGAAGCCGCTGCGCCTCAGGAAGGAGCACACCTGCTCCGGGCCCCAGGTCCTGTGGTCGGGGTGGAGCTCCGGGCCCGGGGACCTGTGCGCCGCCGCGGGAGGGGAGTCTGGCGGGGTCCTGGGACTGCCATCGCAACGGGGCCGCTTGGGGGGCTGCTCCGGGTCGGCGCTCTGCATGGCTACGCCCGGCCACCGGCTCGACGCAGTCAAGATCCGCGGCGCCCGGCCCGCGCGCAGGCGCACTGACTGCCGGGCCCCGGCGGCGAGTCCGCGCAGCATAGCCGGCTCGCAGGCCTCCTGCGCAGGCGCACTGACCGCTCAGCCCTCGGGGGCCCGGCCGTCCCCCGGCTACGGCCCGCGGGCCGCGGCGCAAGCGCGACGGCGGTCCGCTCGTCCATCGCGCCGCGACCGGAACGCGAAGGGGCGCGGCTAGAAGCAGAGCTGTGGGCGGTGCCAGGAGGGGGCAAATGAGGGCAGGGCGGGAAACGAGCACGCCCGGGCGACCTCCAGATGAGTCCTCCGAGTCTCCCCTTGGCACCAAACTTTCGAGGAACCTCAAAGGCCGTTAGGCCGCCAGCACCTTCCCAGCGAAGAGAAAAATGGGCAGGGGCTGAACGGGAAGATCCCGGGTGATTTCAGACCCGGTGAAAGGGTGTCGTCTTCATTTCCCGAGTTCCTCAGTATTGCTGGGCAGCTAGAGGGCCCTGGGAATGCCTGCCTTCAGATTTCTGCACGGGAGCAGGTTTCAGACTTCCTTCCAACCGGAGGGGATCCCTGGGAAGAAGAATCCTCAATTCCTCTCCATCCCAACTGCACTCCCAGAAGGGAAGTGGCCAGCCTGATTACTTGATATTTATCTTCCAAGGATTTTTACCACCTGATGTAACAGCATGTGAAAATGGCCGGCATCTTCCTTTACTTAGCCACTGTGAGGCAGGGGCAAACTCCCCTATAAATACTGGTCCTTGCAATTAACTGTCACCACTAATAAACCAATACACCTTTCCAGCAACCATTCTATCTAGGAGATAAAGGATTAATGAAGTAGATTAACCTGTCATCAAGTAGTTTATACTATACTAGTGGTATAATGGCATGCCAAAATCTTAACAGCTTCACTATGTGATAGACACTGTTCTAAGGACCTTACTTTTTTTTTTTTTTTTTTGAGTTGGGAGTCTCACGGTCTGACTGGAGTGCAGCAATACGCTCAGGGCCACTGAAGTCTCAACCTGCTGGACTCAGGTGATCCTTCTGCCACAGCCTTCCAAGTACCTGGAATTACAGGAGCGTGCCACCACGCCTGGCTAATTTTTAAATTTTATTGTACAGATGAGGTCTCACCAAGTTGCCCAGGCTAGTCTCAAACCCACAGGCTCAGCAATCCTCTCACCTTTAGCCTCCTAAAGTACTAGGATTACAGGCATGAGCCACTGCACCTGGTACCAGGAGAAAAGCAATTTACCCAAGGTTCTACAGCTAAGAAATGGAGTCTGGATTCTAACCAAAAATGTAGCCTGTTACTAAAGTCCATGGTTTTAATAACTTGCCAACCATTGCTTGCTAAAGGGAGATTTTGATGTAAAATTATTTTCTATTAGTTAACCCTAAATTTTCTTTTTTTTTTGAGTCAGGGTCTCACTCTGTTGCCCAGGCTGGAGTGCAGGGGCACGCTCACAGTTACTGCAGCCTCGACCTGCTGGGGTCAGGGGATCCCTCTGCCTAAGTCTTCCAAGTAGCTGGAACTACAGGCATGCACCACCATGCCCGGCTGATTTTTTAATATGTTGTAGAGAGGAGGTCTCGCCATGTTGCTCAGGCTGGTCTCCAACCCCTGAGCTCAGGTAATCCTCTTGCCACCGCCTCCCGAAGTGCTGGGATTACAGGCATGAGCCACCACGCCTGGCACTAGTTAACCCTAAATTTTCAATTTTTCCCTTTTCTCACAGACTTATGGGGGAAAGTATAAAGAGATGCATCTGCACAAAAGGCCAGACCCAGAAAAATGTGTCCTTAACTATTTTGTGAAAAAACCCAACAGTTGCCAGGTCTTACAAAAGAGACAACACATAGCATACATATGAAAGACAGACATATCTTAAGTCAGAAATGGCTTAATGCTTGTGTAAGTCTTGTGGGAAAACCTGACCCGAGAGCATGTTTTCCTGGCAATATAAGGTGATAGGAGTATGTTTTTTTTTTTTTTTTTTTTTTGAGTTGGAGTCTCACTGTTGCCCAGACTGGAGTGCAGTGGCACGCTCCCGGCTACCACAGCCTCGACCTGCTGGGCTCAGATGATCCTTCTGTCTCAGCCTTCCAAGTAGCTGGAACTACAGGCACGCACTACCACGCCCGGCTAATTTTTTTGATTTATTGTAGAGATGAGGTCTCGCCAAGTTGCCCAGGTGGGTCTTGAACCTGTGGGCTCAGGCAATCCACTCACCTCTGCCTCCCAAAGCACGGGATTACAGGTTGAGTCACCGAGCCCAGCCAGGAGTATCTTTTTTAATTTAATCAACTGGATTTGTTCTAAGCAGCTGTTTTTATTTATTTATGTATTTATTTAATTTATTTATTGAGTCAGAGTCTCACTTGTCGCTCAGGCTGGAGTGCAGTGGCACATTCATAGCTACCCCAGCGTTGACCTGCTGAGCTCAGACGGTCCTTCTGCCTCAGCCTTCCAAGAAGCTGGAAGGAACTACAGGCATGTGCTACCATGCCCAGCTAATTTTTGATATATTGTAGAGATGAAGTCTCACCAAGTTGCCCAGGCTGGTCTCGAACCTCTGGGCTCAGGCAATCCTCTTGTCTTGGCCTCCCAGAGTGCTGGGATTATAGGCTTGAGCCACTGCACCCAGACAGCAATTGCTTTTAAGAACTTTTATTTTCTATGTTTTTGTTTGTTAAAAAGTGTAGTTTAATGCCATATTTATTTATTTTTGAGTTGGAGTCCCACTCTGTCACCTAGGCTGGAGGGCAGTGGCACATTCATGGCCACCGCAGCCTTGACCTACCAGGCTCAGGCGATCCTTCCACCTCAGCCTTCCAAGTAGCTGGAACTACAGGCATGTGCCACCATGCCCGGTTAATATTTTAATTTATTGTAGAGATGAGGTCTTGCCAAGTTGCCCAGACTGGTTTTGAAGCTGCAGGCTCAGACAATCCTCTCACTTCGGCCTCCCAAAGTGTTGGGATTATAGGCGCGAGCCATCACGCACAGCCTAATGCCATATTATTTTTCCCCTACTCCCCTACTTTTTAGGGGCCTTTGATCTTGTGTTAGCTGACTATTACTTCTCATAGTCGTGTTGATGGCAGATGATAGAGTCAGGATCCAAAGGCAGAACCTACTCCAAAGTCAGGATCTTTCCAATTTGCCACTTCACTTCACTCTACCTGCAGTCCTGGTGGTTGCTTTCCAACGATTCCACAGCCTGGGAACTAACACCCAAGACATATACCCTGAGCCCTGGCCATCATGGGGAAATGACTGCTTAAGCTCTCCTGTTCTAGTCAGTCTCACTATGGTTGGGACTAGAAGAGACTATACAGACAGCTAGTTTAAGACCTACTGCCCATGACCTAGCATATCCCTAGCAATTCTTTCCTGACTTTCTCCATCTACTGTCCACCCAAGTTGGGCAGTTTTATTTCTGACAGCCTTAGCCCTGTGGTTTTTATATTTCCTCACACTTTCCTCTTCAACCAGTGCTGCTAGTTCTCAATGCCAGTCACCTCCGCCCTCCAGTTTTTGTTTTTTACTTCCTTCTTTTTTTAAATTATTTTTAGAGACATCCACCTCCACCCTCTGGTTTTTGGTTTTACTTCCTTTTTTATTGTTTTTATAGAGACATGGTCTCACTCTGTCACCCAGGCTGGAGTGCAGGGGTGCCATCATAGCTCGCCACAGCCTTCAACTCCTGGGCTTCAGCAATCCTCCTGCCCCGGTCTCCTGAGTGGCCAGGACTACAGGCATATACCACCTGAAGGTCATTCCTCAAGGGAATGACTTCAACAAGTCCCAATTGCATCTATTCCTGGGCCAGTCGCTGTGGACAAGGTCATAACATCATTGATCCAGTCAGGTCACATGTTTACCCCTTGGGTCAGAGGGCAAGGTTTAGTCCCAGGTGTAAAATAATTTGTTTTGGAAAAAGACCCAGTTATTATACTCATTTAACAGATAAGGAAGCTTTAGAATGAAGCTTAGAGAGGTAAAATGATTTGTCCAGGGTTATGCACATGTATTAAGTCCTCTGTAGTACACATATGTATTAAGTTCACCTAGCTCTACCTGGAAAACCATTGCTCTTTTCTGCAACTTGGGCAGAGTCACTCCAACTCAAGCCTGTAAGTTGTTGCTGGGAGAGATGCCATCTTATCCTAGATAGTGTGGCTCCCAGCGATTGGCTCAGTGGGAGTGACTATGTATTGTAGGTTTGGGATGCTGAAACACATAAGGGAATGGCCACACTTCCCTTAGGGGACTGGAGTCCCTGAGTTAAAAAAAAAATGTCCTGGATCCTTTTGTTAAGTTTAGTCCAAAGCTTCCTCCTTGTACATTTTGGGTTCTACCTAGTAGTGTCTCTATAACCTTTTGCTATAACTTAACTGGACATGTGAACGTAACCTACTTTTGTGCCAATCACGGAGTTGTGGACAATCAAAAGTAGCCAACTATTCAAACCAAGTTCAAATAAGGCAAACACCAGCTGTCACCAGTTCAGCTGTTTCTAGACCTCTTTTTTTTTTTTGAGTTGGAGACTTACTGTCACCCAGGCTGGAGTACAGTGGCATGCTCATGTCCACCAGTCTCAACCTGCTGGGCTCAGGCGATCCTTCCACCTTAGCCTTCCAAGTAGCTGGAACCACAAGAGAGAGGCACCATGCCTGGATAATTTTTTTATTTATTGTAGAGACGAGGTCTCGCCATGTTGCCCAGGCTCAGACTATCCTCTCACCTCAGCCTCCCAAAGTGCTGGAATTATAGGTGTGAACCACTGCGTCCAGCCACTTCCTTTTTCTGTATGTCACCTGCCTTTCTCTGTCCATGAAACTTCTTCCACCACTGGTTGAAGGCTGCATGATTTGAGAATCATCTTTCCTCAATTAAACTCTGTAAAATTGAATTTGTCTTCAGTTTTTTTTTCTTTTGACTCTTTCAAAACTCATTGCTAAGGGCCAGTCACAACTATTTCTTTCTTTCTTTTTTTTTTGAGTTGGAGTCTCACTCTGTCACCCAGGCTAGAGTGCAGTGGCAGGCGATCCTTACACCTCAGCCTTCCAAATAGGTGGAACTACAGGCATGTGCCATCATGCCTCGTTAATTTTCTTGGTTTGATTGTAGAGGTGATGTCTCGCCAACTTGCCTAGACTGGTCTCCAACCTGTAGGCTCAAGCAATCCTCTCACCTCAGCCTCCCAAAATGTTGAGTTTATATATGTGAGCCACCGCACCTGGCCACGACTCCTATTTCAAACATAGCACTGGGCCCTAATGTCAAATGGCAGTTGTACCAGCTAGTCTTATTCCAACACAGATTTGCTTGCCAGCCCCTAAGTTACAACAAGAGGGTGACTTGCCATTGTTATACCTAGCTTTCCTAAAGTCTTTAGAAGAGCTGTATGAAGAAGCGGCCACAGCAGACAGACCTTGGGCCTTTGATTTATTGTAGAGATGAGGTCTCGCCAAGCTGCCCGGGCTGGTCTTCAACTTGCAGGCTCAGGCAATTGTCTCACCTCGGCCTCCCAAAGTGCTGGGATTATAGGTGTGAGCCAACACTCGCAGCAGACTATGGGCTTTTGATAGGAATACTCAGTCATTTGATCAAGCAACCAAGCAACTCTACTTCCAAATACATGAGCCAGTAAATTTCCTTAGCTTTTAAGGCAGTGTAAGTTGAATTTTCCTGTGTGTGTGTGTTCTGAACTTCTGGATTTTTCTCCTTTGTAGCTGAAAGTGTCCCTGAAACCCTTTACAACTTCAACATCTGACCCTCAGCTCCGAGTATCCAGTGTTATCTGATTTTTCTTTGTAGTGACAATTGTACACAGTCCTGTCTAGTCCAGGTCCTCATCATCTCATGTCCCACAGTGTCTAATGAAAACAAGTGTCTGTTAGTCAAAGACATAATTTTCCTTTTTGAGTCTGAGTCTCACTGTCACCCAGGCTGGAGTGCAGTGGCACACTCATGCCCCCCACAGCCTCCATCTGCTGAGCTCAGGCGATCCTTTCACCACAGTCTTCCAAGTAGTTGGAACCACAGGCATGCACCACCATTCCCAGCTAATTTTAAAATTTATTCTAAGCCGGGCTCGGTGGCTCAGCCTGTAATCCCGTGCCTTTGGGAGGCTGAGGTGAGTGGATTGCCTGAGCCTGCGGGTTTGAGACCTGCCTGGGCAGGCGAGACCTCATCTCTACAATAAATCAAAAAATTAGCCGGGCATGGTAGCACGCGCCTGTAATTCCGGCTACTTGGAAGGCTGAGGTGGAAGGATCGCTGGAACCCAGCAGGTCGAGGCTGCAGTGGCCGGGAGCGGCCACTGCACTCCAGTCTGGGTGACAGAGTGAGACTCCAACTCAAAAAAAAAAAAAAAAATTTATTGTACAGATGAAGTCTCATTAAGTTGCCCAGGCTGGTCTTGAACCCCTGGGTTCTAGCAATCCTCTCACCTTGGTCTCCCAAAGTACTAGGGTTACAGGCATGAGCCACTGCATCTGGCCCCAAAGATTCTTTTATCTGAGAAATTCCTTGTTCACTGAGTGTACCCACAACTCTATGGACCGAATTGTACCTCTCCCTCATTCATATGTTGAAACCCCAAACCTCAATGTGACTTATTTGGAGGTAAAGATAAATGTGCCAGATGCGGTGGCTCATGCCTGTAATCCTAGCACTTTGGGAAGCTGAGATGAATGGATTGCTTGAGCCTAGGGGTTCAAGACCAGCCTGGCAACATAACAAGACCAAGACCTCATCTCTCTCTCTCTCTTTTTTTTTTTTTGGAGTTGGAGTCTCACTCTGTTGCCCAGGCTGGAGTGCAGTCACATGCTCAGGACCACCTCAGTCTCAACCTGCTGGGCTCAGGTGATCCTTCCATCTCATCCTTCCAAGTAGCTGGAACCACAGGCATGCACTACCACACCTGACTAATTTTTTGTTTTATTATAGAGATGAGGTCTTGCCAAGTTGCCCAGGCTGGTCTTGAACCCCTGGGCTCAGGCAATCCTCTTGCCTCTGCCTCCCCAAAGTGTTGGGATTATAGGTATGAACCACCATGCCTGGCAGGAGCCCTCATCTCTACAAAAAAATAAAAAACTCAGCCAGGCATGGTGACACAAGCCTGTAGTTCCAGCTACTTGGAAGACCGAGGCAGGAGAACCATTTGATCCTATGAGTTCAAGGCTGCAGTGAGCTATGATGCCACTGCACTCCAACCTGGGTGATAGAGCAAGACTCTGTCAAAAAAAAAAAAAACAACGGAGCCGGGCTCGGTGGCTCAGCCTGTAATCCCGCGCCTTTGGGAGGCTGAGGTGAGTGGATTGCCTGAGCTCGCAGGTTCGAGACCCGCCTGGGCAACTTGGCGAGACCTCATCTCTACAATGAATCAAAAAATTAGCCAGGAGTGGTAGCACATGCCTGTAGTTCCAGCTATTTGGAAGGTTGAGGCGGAAGGATCGCCGGAGCCCAGCAGGTCGAGGCTGCGGTGGCTGGGAGCGGCCACTGCACTCCAGTCTGGGCGACAGAATGAGACTCCAACTGAAAAAAAAAACAGGAAAAAAGATAAATGGGGTCACCAAGGTGGTACTCTAATCTGATAGGACTGGAGTCCTTATCAGAGGGACAGATACCGCAGATCTTTCTCCTTCTGCTCACACACAGAGAAAGACCCTCTGAGGACTTCGAGAAGACAGCCTGCTACAGAGGCCTGGAAGAGAGGCCTCACCAGAAACCAGCCCTGCTGGCACTTTGATCTTGGACTTCCAGGCTCCAGAACTGTGAGAAAACAAAATACATTCTAGTTGTTAAAGTCACCCAGTCTATGGAACATTGTTACAGCAGTCCTAACAGAATAATAATACATGAGGCAGGGCAGCTAGTATAGCTTGGAGATAGATGAGTTTCTTGCAGGCAGGCATAGCTTAGATATTTAGAAAAGTAGATGGTTAGCCATCCAGCTGGGCACTGTCTTATCAGGACATAACTCTCTAGAACAATATAAACACTCACCAGGTACCCAAGCCCAATCTTGGAATGTGGGGTGGCTGAGACACTCAGCTACAGAAACCATAAATCAGGCAATAAAGGTGTTACCAGAGATATTGGGGTATGTCATTTGAAGGAAGAAACGTAATCCTTAAAACACGAATTTTTGTCATTATCTTGAGATTTTCACAGGATGCAAGTAAGCTCATTAGATGATAAAAATAGAAACTTGTGATCAATATGGAGATTGTAACCCAGCACATCACACACAAATCTTAGTTTAAGAAATAGGCTGCTGGTCAGGTGTGGTGGCTCAAGCCTGTAATCCCAGCACTTTGGGAGGCTGAGGCAAGAGGATTGCCTGAGCCCAGGGGTTTGAGACCAGCCTGAGCAACATGGCGAGACCTTGTCTCTACAATAAATAAATTTTGAAAATTAGCCAGGCTTGGTAGTGCATGCCTGTAGTTCCAGCTACTTGGAAGGCTGAGGCGGAAGTTTCACCTGATTCCAACAGGTCAAGGCTGCAGTGGCTGAGAGCATGCCACTGCATTCCAGCCTGGATGACAGAGTGAGACTCCAACTCATACAACACAACAACAACCAAAAAAAAAAAAAAAAAGAAAAGAAAAGAAATAGGCTGACTAGCCAGGTTCAGTGGCTCACGCCTGCAATCCCATCAATTTGGGAGGTGGAGGTGAGAGGATTGCCTGAACCTGTGAGTCCGAGACCAGCCCAGGCAACATAGAGAGACCTTGTGTCTACAATAAATTTTAAAATTACCTGGGAAACAAAGAAAATGTATAAAACACTTGGTTGACAATAGGTCAATGTGTCTCTTCTTTTAAAAACCCATGCTTTCTTTTGGATATGTCTTTTCTTTCTTTTCCTTTTCCTTTTTTTATTTTTATTTTTTGAGTTGGAGTCTCACTCTGTTGCCCAGGCTGGAGTGCAGTGGCATGCTTACAGCCACCCACTGCAGCCTCAACCTGCTGGGCTTAGGTGATCCTTCCACTTCAGCCTACCAAGTAGTTGGAACTACAGGTGCACTCTACTATGCCCAGCTTATTTTTTGACTTACTGTAAAGACAAGGTCTCACCAAGTTGCCCAGACTGGTCTTGAACCCCCAGGCTCAGGTAATCTTCTTATCTTGGCCTTCCAAGGTGCTGGGATTACAGGCTGAGCCACCACACCCAGCCCATGCCTTTTCTTTCTAATAAACTCTGTTAAACTATACTTTGGACTTATAGTCTGAGTAACGCTCAGCTGCTCACCCTTATTACCAATAAACCAAGGGGCAGGGAACTGGTAAAAGAAGTTTATTTCTGAGTTCGAATCCAGGGAACAGAGCTGAACTTGAGGTCTTTCTAAAACGGTTCTGTTCACCCTTCAGACTTTTACAGTCCACTTTATAAGTTCAGAGTTGTTAGTACCTATACATTAGCCATGTGACCAGCAGAGCACTGTATAGAACTTGAGTTTCAGCCATATTTATCGATAGTGACATTTTCCGGTCCAGACTTTCTGGTGCCAGGTATCAGAGGTATCTCATAGCTTTTATCAGTAGGGCTTGGCAGAAGTGGTAATCAAGCTTGCCAAAGAGTAAAGGGAGTTTACAAGGCCTAAGACATCATGCATTATGCAAAAGTTACACAAATCCCAAAACTTGTGATTACATTGATACAAAAGTTATACAAATTACAAAGCTTACAATTACATTGATACTATATTATTCAAACTTATCACCACTCAGAAAAAGGGAGTACCTGGGGATTTGCATCTTTCAGTTGATTGGGTATAGTCTACAGGGAAGTCAAGGATCCCCTGAAACTACTTACTGGGGGTGCATAGGAGATAAGGGGACTCTCAGTAATATATTTTTTGTTTGTTTGTTTGTTTTTGAGTTGGAGTCTCACTCTGTCGCCCAGACTGGAGTGCAGTGGCCGCTCCCGGTCACCGCAGCCTCGACCTGCTGGGCTCCGGCGATCCTTCCGCCTCAGCCTTCCAAGTAGCCGGAATTACAGGCATGCGCTACCACGCCCGGCTGATTTTTTGATTTATTGTAGAGATGAGGTCTCACCTGCCCAGGCGGGTCTCGAACCCGCGGGCTCAGGCAATCCACTCACCTCAGCCTCCCAAAGGTGCGGGATTACAGGCTGAGCCACCGAGCCCGGCTTCTCAGTAATATATTAAGGAATGAGTAGGAGCCCTTGAACCCTTGTCATGCCCTTATCTAGGTGCTGTGGCAATATGGATAGCCATTAGAGGGTCTCTGTATCAGACTCACTCTAAAATTTTTTTCTGTGGTGAAGGCAAGGACCCACAAAGCAACTATACTCCAGGGCATCTGGCATCATACACACTGCTAACATGTTTATCCTATGCAACACCTGCTCCTGAGTTGGTGGCCTAAAGTTGGGCATTTGGTCTTGGTGGTTCCCTGGGCTCCAGGCTTCTGAGGGGGGTATGGAGCAGGAATCCCTGCATCTTTAAGCATATCATACAAAATAGTCTCATACATCCTTGTCTATTTCTGCACTCTAAGTGTGCTGTTATTAACAAAATACATTTTAACTCAAGTGTTAAGAAAGCCCTCAGGGCCTGGTGCCGTGGCTCATGCCTGCAATCTCAGAACTCTGGGAGTCTGAGATGAGAGGATTGCCTAAGTCCAGGGGTTTGAGATCAGCTCGGGCAACATGGCAGGACCTCTTCTCTACAATAACTCAAAAAACGAGCCAGGCGTGATGGTGCATGCCTATAATCTCAGCTACTTGGAAGGCTGAGGCAGGTTTGCCTGAGCCCAGCAGGTTGAAGGCTGCAGTGACCATGGTGGTGCAACTGCACTCCAGCTGGGTGACAGAAAGACGCTGACTCCAAAAACAATAAAAAGCCTTTATCATTTTTTGACATTCCTTTCTCAAAGTTAAATATGTTGTTTACGTGGTGATCCTTATCTTGACCTGTATCTCAAGACCTGAAGTCATTCCTGTGCTTGGGACCTGTTAATAATGTGATTAAAAAGCTAAGGAGAAATAATTTCAGAATTTTTCAAATTCCTTTTTTTTTTTTTTTTTTTTTGAGTCTGTGTCTCACTCTGTCACCTAGACTGGAATGTAGTGGCACACTCAGGTCACGGCAGCCTCAACCTGATGGGCTCAGGTGATCCTTCCGCCTCAGCCTTCTAAGTAGCTGAAATCACAGGTATACGCCACCATACCCAGCTAATTTTTTGATTTATTGTAGAGATGAAGTCTCACCAAGTTGCCCAGGCTGGTCCCGAACCCATGGGCTCAGGCAATCCTCTCACCTTGGCCTCCCAAAGTGCTGGGATTATAGGCATGAGCCACCGTACCCAACCTTTTTTTTTAGTCTGCGTCTCACTATTGTCCAGGCAGGAGGGCAGTAGCACAACTCATGGCCACCGCAGCCTCGACCTGCTAGGCTCAGGCAATCGTTCCAACTACTTGGAAGGCTGAAGTGGAAGGACAGTCTGAACCCAGCAGGTTGAGGCTGCAGTGGCCATGAGCATGCTATTGCCCTCTAGCCTGAGCAACAGAGTGAAATTCCAACTAAAATAAATAAATTAATTTAATTAAAATTTTTTTAATTTTTTTGAGTTGGAGTCTCACTCTGTCACCCAGACTGGAGTGCAGTGGCCGCTCCCGGCCACCACAGCCTCGACCTGCTGGGCTCCGGCGATCCTTCCGCCTCAGCCTTCCGAGTAGCCGGAATTACAGGCATGTGCTACCACACCCGGCTGATTTTTGATTTATTGTAGAGATGAGGTCTCGCAGCCCAGGTGGGTCTCGAACCCGCGGGATCAGGCAATCCACTCACCTCAGCCTCCCAAAGGCGCGGGATTACAGGTTGAGCCACCGAGCCCGGCAATTTTTTTTTTTTTTTGAGCTGGAGTCTCACTCTGTCGCCCAGACTGGAGTGCAGTGGCCACTCCCAGCCACCGCAGCCTCGCCTGCTGGGCTCCGGCGATCCTTCCGCCTCATCCTTCCAAGTAGCTAGAACTACAGGCACGCGCTACCACACCCAGCTAATTTTTGATTTATTGTAGAGATGAGGTCTCGCCAAGTTGCCCAGGTGGGTCTCGAACCTATGAGCTCAGACAATCCACTCACCTCAGCCTCCCAAAGTGCTGGAATTACAGGCTGAGTCACTGAGCCTGGCCTAAATTATATTAAGAAATGTAAATGACAGCTAAAACTAAATAGATATAGAAAGTTGGAAAAGAAAGTATATTTTTGTCCTGAAATGAAATTTTAAATATAAAACTGGAGGTTTAAAGAAGCCATGAAAGATTAATTTTACAAAAAATAGAGATTTAAGGGTGTTACTTGGTTTTTCTATAAAATAAACACACAAATGCAGGTCCAGAGTCCGGGCCCCTATATTGGAATTGAAAGGTAGGAATCCCAAGGAACTTATAATAGAAAAATGTGGTAAAATAATTCTAGCAGTAGTACAACCATCTTAGTTTTATTTGTTTCAGCTCTAGTCCTGCTGCACTTTGCTGAATAACCTATTCTTTTATCTCTTAATCATTAGCAAGAAGTAGCACTGGCCTCCCAGTGTTAGAACTTGGTAATTATCTCTAGCCCCTTAAGCATGTCTAGTCCTAATTGTTCTTCTTGGCATCTATGCTTCTGGTAATGATGCATTGTTTTTGTCTTTGTTTTGAGTTGGTGTCTCACTCTGTTGCCCAGCTGGAGTGCAGTAGCACACTCATGGCCACCGCAGCCTGACCTGCTGGGCTCAGGCAATCCTTCCACCTCCATCTTCCAAGTAGCTGGAACTACAGGCATGTGCCACCACACCTAGCTAAAAACAAACAAACAAAAACAAAAAACAAAAAAAAGAAGATGAAAAAGAAAAGCAACCGGGTGCCAAAATGGAGGAATGCAGAACCAGAGGACCAAGGAGGCATCCCAAGTGGCAGTGACCATTAGTGACAAAACTCTAATTGCCCATCAGAGATCTGGTAAGAATGAACCGGCACCAGGTGCAGAAGCTCATGCCTGTAAACCCAGCACTTTGGGAGGTGGAAGCGAGAGAATTTCCTGAGTCCAAGGGTTCTAGGCAAGCCTGAGCAACATGACAAGACCTTGTCTCTACAATAAATCAAAAAATTAGTCGGCTGTGGTGATACATGCCTGTGGTCTCAGCTACTTGGAAGGCTGAGGCAGAAAGATCCCCTGAGCCTAGGAGGTTGAGGCTGCAGTGGCCATGAGCATTCCACTGCACTCCAACCTGGGCAACACAGTGAGACTCCAACTAAAAAAAAAAAAAAAACCTACTAAAGAGATGGTGTCCATTGCTTGTAGGTACAGTCTGTGGGGTACTAAAAGCGTAGTTACTCCAAAGAGGCCTAAACCTCCTGGACCTTGTCCACTGTGCAAGCCGAAGAGCCACTGGAAAGCAGGCACATTCTCTTCTGAAGGGAGGAGAAAACACCTGGCTCAGAAATGGTGCCACTTATGGAGGCCTGGAAATCTGCTAAAGTGCCTCGCACTGGCTCACCATCACCCCAACAAACCTCAGGTAAATATTAGGAGGCTGGAACCCAATTAATTATTTTTTTTTTTTGAGTTGGCGTTTTCACTCTATCGTCCAGGCTGAAGTGCAGTGACACACTCGTGGCCACCGCAGCCTTGAACTGCTGAGGTCAGGTGATCCTTCCACCTCAGCCTTCCAAGTAGCTGACACTGCAAGCATGCACCACCACGGCTGGCTAATTTTTTGATTTATTGTAGAGACGAGGTCTTGCCATGTTGCCCAGGCTGGTCTAGAACCCATGGGCTCTGGCAATTCTCTCACCTTTGCTTCCCAAAGTGCTGGGATTGCAGGTGTGAGCCACTGCACCTGGTTCAAATTAATTTCTTAATTAACACAGTTGCCAGCCACTTAGTCCTGGTCATTCATGTTGGAATTATGTAGTACTCTTAATCAAAAGTTACTAAAGGCCGGGCTCGGTGGCTCAGCCTGTAATCCCAGCACTTTGGGAGGCCGAGGTGAGTGGATTGTCTGAGCCTGCGGGTTTGAGACCCACCTGGGTAACTTGGTGAGACCTCATCTCTATAATAAATAAATAAAAAGTTAGCCGGGCATGGTAGCGCACACCTGTAGTTCCAGCTACTTGGAAGGCTGAGGCGGAAGGATCGTCGGAGCCCAGCAGGTTGAGGCTGCGGTGGCCGGGAGTGTGACACTGCACTCCAGTCTGAGCAACAGAGTGAGACTCCAACTCAAAAAAAAAAGAAAAAAAGAATTACTAAAGATTAATACAAAGTTATCTAAAAGGTAAAGAAAGAAACCAGAAAGCAAAGGGAAGATGTAAAGAAAGTTGTTGGTATAAAGGTATGTTTTGGTAAGGAATAATAAAGGAAAGATAAATAATTTTGCAAAGGAAAGAATTTCATATGACACATTTTTGTTCTATCATAGAATGGCTGACTATTTAAAGGAAGGAAAGTATAGGACAAAAATAGAAGTTTCAAGCATGTCGAAAAATGGTATGAGTATGTTGAAAATGGTATGTGGGAGGGGTTTTTTTGTTTTGTTTTGATTTGTTTTTGAGTTGGAGTCTTACTTTATTGCCAAGGCTGGAGTGCAGTGGCATACTCACGGCAACCCTAGTACCGATCTGCTGGGCTCCGGCAATCCTTCCGCTTCAGCCTTCCAAGTAGCCGGAACTACAGGCACCTGTTACCATGCCTGGCTAATTTTTTGATTTATTGTAGAGACGAGGTCTCGCTATGCTGTCCAGGTTGGTCTTGAACCCGTGGGCTCAGGTAATCCTCTCGTCTTTACCTCCCAAAGTGCTGGGATTATAGCCTGACCCACCGAGCCTGGCCAGTTTCTAAAAAAAAATGTGAAAAGGCTAGGCATGTTGGTTCACACCTGTAATCCCAGCACTTTGGGAGGTAGAGACGAGAGGATTACCTGAGCCCAATGGGTTCAAGACCAACCTGGACAACAATGGTGAGCCCTTGTCTCTACAATAAATAAAAAAATTAGCCGGGTGTGGTGGCGCCTACCTGTAGTTCCAGCTACTTGGAAGGCTGAGGCAGTAGGATCACCTGAGACCAGCAGGTCGAGGTTGTGGCTGTGAGCATTCCTCTGCACTCCAGCCGGACAACAGAGTGAGACTCCAACAACAACAAAAGTGAAAGAAATTCTATGAACACTCAAGGCTACAAAAAGGTTCTATGAATTTACCATTAATATTAATTACACTAATGGTAGGCCAAAATGTTAATCAGAGACCAAAACATGAGCCTTTTAATTAACAATCTCCAAAAGAATTTTCTCCTATAAACAACAAAGAGGGGTAAAGAATTTTCTCCTATAAACAACAAAGAGGGGTAGGAAGAGATAAATTCGGTTAGTCTCCCTTGTGAAGGACAATAAATGATTCATTTCTAGATAATGAAGTAAGGTTTGCTGACATGACCGAAAGACGAAACAAAGAGAGGCATGGTGATAGTCATGTAGTTGAAGGACAATAAACGATTCATTGCTGATGTGACCAAAAGACAGAACAAAGGGAGGCATGGTAACAGTCACATCATCTTGGGGAAATTAAACTTACTTAGACATAAGGAAGCTGAACCCCTCCAATCAAATAGCAACAAGTTCTTATTTCACCCTTACTTGGACCCAAAACTGCTTAGGTGACATCTGGGAAATAATACCTGTAACACAAAAAATGAGGAACTGGGGAAGAATTTTCAAAGTAGGAGATAAAATGCTGGTTGTAACTGTTCTGGGTGTGCCTGCCCACCAGGCACCTGATCTTGCAAGAACATCATTAAAGTCTCACTTCTGGCCAGGCTTGGTGGCTCAGCCTGTAATCCCAGCACTTTGGGAGGCTAAGGTGAGAGCATTGCCTGAGCCCACAGGTTCAGACCAACTCGGGCAACTTGGTGAGACCTCGTCTCTACAATAAAATAAAAAATTAGCCAGGTGTGGTAGCGCATGCATGTAGTTCTGGCTACTTGGAAGGCTGAGGCGGAAGGATTGCTGGAGCCCAGCAGGTCAAAGCTGGGGTGGCCATGAGTGTGCCCACTGCACTCTAGCCTGGGCGACAGAGTAAGAGTCCAACTCAAAAATAATAAAAATAAAAATAAAATAAAATAAATTTAAAAATAAAGTCTCACTTCTGTTGCACTCTGCGTCTCCATGTTCATCCTTTGATTTTGGACTGGTGAGTTTGTTTTTCACACCCCCAGCATCTTTGTTACAAAAAGCAACGTTTTTTTCTACTTTTTATTTATTTATTTTTTTGGAGTTGGAGTCTCACTCCGTAGCCCAGGCTGGAGTGCAGTGGCACGCTCATGGCTACCCCAGTGTCGACCTGCTGGGTTCTGGCAATCCTTCCGTCTCAGCCTTCCAAGTAGCCAGAACTACAGGCATGTGTTGCCACTCCCAGCTAATTTTTTACTGTAGAGACGAGGCCTTGAACCCATGGGCTCAGGCAGTCCACTCGCCTCAGTCTTCCAAAGTGCTGGGATTATAGGCTGAACCACCGAGCCCGGTCTTTTTTTGACTTTTAAAAAGTGACGTTTTGGCTGGGCTCGGTGGCTAAGCCTGTAATCCCGTGCCTTGGGAGGCTGAGGTGAGTGGACTGCCTGAGCCCACGGGTTCGAGACCCGCCTGGGCAACTTGGTGAGACCTCATCTCTACAACAAATAAAAAAATTAGTCAGGTGTGGTAGTACGCGCCTATAGTTCCAGCTACTTGGAAGGCTGAGGTGGAAGGATCGCTGGAGCCCAGCAGGTTGAAGCTGCGGTGGCCGTGAGCATTACACTGCACTCTAGCCTGGGTGACAGAGTGAGACTCCAACTCAAAATAAACAAACAAATAAAATTTTAAACTCTTCAGGTTTTTTTTAACATCCAAATATTTAATTCATAATGTCCTTAATACCTTCAGTTTAACTTGCAGAGGCAATAAACAAAGCATTTGTAAGTTGATCTGAGAATACAGGACATATCTATAGGAAAAAACATATAAAAACAAAACTCAACAAGTTTTATGGTGATATCATTAATATTGAAACTTAATTCAGGCCGGGCTAGGTGGCTCAGCCTGTAATCCCACGCTTTGGGAGGCTGAGGTGAGTGGACTGCCTGAGTCCGCGGGTTCGAGACCAACCTGGGCAACTTGGCGAGCCCTCGTCTCTACAGTAAATCAAAAACTAGCCGGGCATGGTAGTGCGCGCCTATAGTTCCAGCTACTTGGAAGGCTGAGGTGGAAGGATCGCTGGAGCCCAGCAGGTCGAGGCTGCGGTGGCCGGGAGCGGTCACTGCACTCCAGTCTGGGCAGCAGAGTGAGACTCAACTCAAAAAAAAAAGAAAAAAGAAACTAAGTTCATAGTGAATCTAATCAGGTTAATTACATAATGGAATTGTCTTTTACTGTGATGACTTTGTGTAATATTGATACCAAGCAGAAAGTTCCTAAGCCTGAACAGAGTAATTTTCCTGTTTCTTTGCAGCAGAAGCTTATTCATCCTTTTCCATATGGGCTAGAAAGTCAACAGTGCCTGTATTCATCACAGGACAGATACTCAGGACACCCTCATCCAGGAGAGTGGAAGGAAAAAAAAGGGCGCAGCAGTTCCTCCGCAGAAAGGCCCATGAATGCAAAGACATGGGATCCATCTTCAAGATGGAAAATGGAAATGCTTCCCATGTCCATATCCAGAAAAATCCCCAGTTGCTGTAACTTGGGGTTCACAAAGAGGGAAGCTGGAGATGCTATGCTGGCAAAGAAGCCTCCCTCACTCAAACTCACAGTCCAGAATCCCCGCTCCGTAGTCAGTCTGACTGTCCCCTTCCTGTGAGCAGATTCTCTGCAGACTCTGAGGTCCCATTCTCCACTTGTCCCCAAATCCACCTTCCAGTAGTGATGGCCAGCAGTGAGGCAAGGGGAGCCCAGGACACAAACTGCTAAGTCAAATCTCTCAGCCAGGTTTTGCTGATTCTGTAGGACACGCTCACAGAATGGAAGCTCCTGTGTTCAGAAGTGAGCAGGATGTTGTTGGCAGTGTCAACATCAAAGTTCACTTCCACTTGGAACTTGCGCATCCTTCGGTTCATCTAGGACAGTTTTAATCTGGGGCTCCAGTTCCTTGATGCTGGAAACCAGCCTCCCCAGATGCCGATTGGGCCTATTGTCTTTCTGAGAAGCCACGACACAGAAGGGACATGATACACCCTTCTCTTCAGGTTCCTTCTGCAGTGAATTGATGCAGCTGAAGCAGAAGATGCATCCACACTCCAGGTACATGGTTTTTCAAGGTAGTCTTCACAGAGGCAACACCTGCTTGCTTCTTCTAAGAGATCAAGCATGTCCATTCTTCTGTGGTACAGTCTCCTTGGTTTTCCAGCTTCTACCAGTAGCTCGGGTCTTGTCCTTTTTTTTTTTTTTTGAGTTGGAGTCTCACTCGGTCGCCCAGACTGGAGTGCAGTGGCCGCTCCCAGCCACCGCAGCCTCGCCTGCTGGGCTCCGGCGATCCTTCCGCCTCAGCCTTTCGAGTAGCTGGAATTACAGGTGCGCGCTACCACGCCCGGCTAATTTTTTGATTTATTGTAGAGATGAGGTCTCACTGCCCAGGCGGGTCTCGTATCCGCAGGCTCAGGCAATCCACTCACCTCAGCCTCCCAAAGGCGCGGGATTACAGGCTGAGCCACTGAGCCCGGCTGCCTTTTTTTCTTTGTTGCTGTTGAGTTGAAGTCCCACTCTTGTCACCCAGGCTGGAGTGCAGTCACGGCCACTGCAGCCTCAACCTGCTGGGTTCAGGCGATCCTTCCACCTCAGTTTTCCAAGTAGCTGGAACTACAGGTGCACACCACCATCCCTGGCTAATTTTTTTATTTATTGTAGAGATGAGGTCTCGTCAAGTTGAAAGGCTGTTCTCCAATCCCTGGGCTCAGGCAATCCACTCACCTCAGCCCCCCAAAGTGCTGATTTTACTGGCTTAGCCACCATGTCCAGGCCTAGGTTCTTAATTTACTCTCTCTCCAGTGGAGTAAAAAACAAAAGCTTCAGGAACCACACCCACCTCCACCCTGCTGGCCAGCTGCCTGCGAAACAGGTAAATTGGTTTCATTCACAGCAGTTTATGATTAGCTATAGTGCTCTTCGGTGCCAAATTACTAATGACTTTATAATTTTCCAGGCACAAGGATTACTAATCCAATATAGGATGGATAACAAAATAATTTTTTGTTTAAAGTATTACTAATTTTTTTTGTTAAACTTTAAGATAATATTTCCCAGTCAGAAGGCCAATACCATCCCACTCCTCTCATCAAAAGCGGAGAGATGTCAATTTCCCATCTCTCTGGAGCAGAGGTTACCTGGGCTTTACCCTCCAGCATATCAATCATTGTGAAGGTATATCAGACCTATTATAAAAACAAAAGGGACAGTTTTCTCTTGCCAGCGTTTACCTGTTTAAATTCTTTTGTTCACTATTATTTCCTACAATTTAAGCTACAACCTAACTATCTCTAATGTTTTCAATCTTCTTTGTCAAAGTAGCTGTATTTCTTTGTTAAAGTCATTATTACTAAAACTCCTTATAACTGTCTGTACGTTCTTATCACAACCCAAAGAAACTTGAGGACAGGCTGCAGGGACATCCACATATAGACTCAAGAATTCACTGGTGCAATAGTGGAAACTGCCTGCACTCCTGTAGTGGATATCAAGCCCACTGGGGTAGCTATAAATACAATTTACCAGACATCAAAGGCTCGATATGCCATATCAGTGTCTATAATGGCCTTTATTACTAGAATTAATTCTAATAGTATATGTTTGTACACAGTGCTTTGTATACAGATACTAAAGATACTTAACTCCACGGGCTCCTATCCTCTCATGCCTTCCTCTAGCTCCAGACAGGTAGAGACAGCTCTATGACCCCCACTCAGCAGGAACCAGATGCAGAAGCCCGACCTATGTCCTTGTTTCCAGGTACAAATAAGAATATTTTTGAAATAGGAAGAGGTGGGAAATGAAAAGAAGGACCTGAGAAACTTAGAATAAACTTAGTTCACATTTTGCCTCAGCATAGCCATTTTTGCTTAGACTGACACACTTTGGATCTAGCACAAGTTAAACATAGATAAATTTCCAACAGGCAGGTTTTAGGAAGCGCTCAGACATTTTACTGCAGGCCAAACTGGCAGCCTACCCCACTCCCAGGCCAAGATAGAAGAGGAGGTTGAACACCTGCCCAGTCATATTCCCTCTTGTGTGTAGAGTTTGGGCCCAAATGACCAGTTATTAACAGTGAAACAGAGACCATAAAAATGACAGAATCTGGCAAGAAGATCCCAAATGCCAACCTGATTATGGTAGAGCATCCCATGATGGAAAGGAACTGCACATATTTTAACCCCAAATATATTCAACATATCTCAAAATAGCTCTGCAAAGTCATCTGTTGTGGAGAAATATTTACATTGTAGAGATCCTGCAGTCACTCAGCCGGATCTTCATGCTTCCAGGCCTTCCCAAATCCAGGAGGGGTTCGCTGAGTATCTCACACCATTTTTTTTTTTTGAGTTGGGGTCTCACTCTGTCGCCCAGACTTGAATGCAGTGGTACGATCACGGTTCACTGCTACCTTGACCTCCTGGGCTCAGATGATCCTCCCACCTCAGCCTCCCTAGTGGCTGGGACTACAGATGCATGCCATCGTGTCCAGCTAATTAAAAAAAAATTTTCTTGTAGAGACAGATCTTGCTGTGTTGCCAAGGCAGGGCTCAGGCAATCTGCCTCAGCCTACACCTTTAAAGTCTGAGTAACAGACATTTGCCACTTATTCTAAGGGCTGTCACCTGAGAGGCTTCATGTACATCTGGAGAACCTTGGCTTCCTACAACTTCCCCTTATCTGAACTCAGCACTTCCTTTACTGACTTCAAAATCCTTCAGACGGAGCTTCTTTCTTCGTCCCAGCCAAACCAATGTGAATCTCACATGTATTGATTTATGTTTTTCCTGTAACTTCTGTCTCCCTGAAAAGGTATAAAGCCTATCTGTAATTCAAGCAACTTGGGCACATGTTCTCAGGACCTTTTGGGACTGTGCCATGGGGTCTTGGTCACTCACATTGGGCTCAGAATAAACTTTCTAAAATATTTTACAGAGTTTGGCATCTTTCATCAACAATGCAAACTTGGGCAAGTTACTTAAACTCTCTGAACTTTAATTTCCTCATCTGTAAAATACAAGTAATAGTTTTAGGCTGGGTTCATGGTTCACATGTGTAATCCCAGAACTTTGGGAGGCTGAGGTAGGAGAATTGCTTGAAGCCAGGAGTTCAAGAGCAGCCCAGGCAATACAGTGAGTCCCATCTCTACAAAAAAATTAAAAAGTAGCCAGGTATGGTGATGTATGTCTATAGTCCTACTTATTGGGGAGCCTGAAGTGAGAGGATCACTTGAGCCCAGGAATTAAGGCTGCAGTGAGCTATGACTGTGCCACCTGCACTCCAGCTGGGGCAACAAAGTGAGATCCTGCCTCTAAAACAATAAAAATCAATACATAAATAAAAGAAATAAGTTTTATTATTAAATATTATGAAAATTGAGTCTGGCACATAGAAAATGCTCAATACATGCGAGATATAATTATTATAAAAGCTGGGCTCGGTGGCTCAGCCTGTAATCTCAGCCCTTTGGGAGGCGAAGGCGAGTGGATTACCTGAGCCCGCAGATTCGAGACCAGCCCAGGCAACTTGGCGAGACTTTGTCTCTACAATAAATAAAAAAATTAGCCAGGTATAATAGTGCACACCTGTAGTTCCAGCTACTTGGAAGGCTGAGGCAGAAGGACTGGCGGAGCCCAGCAGGTGGATGCTGGGGTGGCCGTGAGTATGCCACTGCACTCCAGCCTGGGCAATGGAGAAAGAATCCAACTCAAAAACAGAAAAAAATCTTTGAGCCTCCTTCAATTCACTAACTCAACAAGTATCAAGTACATATTTCACTTATGCATCAGTCTACACTCTGGGAAGTGAGAAGTGGAAAAACTACATTAAAAAGTGTTCACCTGTCTGGGCACGGTGGCTCATGCCTGTAATCCCAGCACTTTGAGAGACTGGGGTGAGACGACTGCCTAAGCTCAGGGGTTGGAGACTAGCCTGGGCAGCTTGGCGAGACCGTGTCTCTACAATAAATAAAAAAGTTAGCCGGGTGTGGTGGGGCATGCCTGTACTTCCAGTTACTTGGAAAGCTGAGGCAGGAGGATTGCCTGAGCCCAGCAGGTTGAGGCTGCAGTGGCCATGTGCGTGCCACTGCCCCCTAGCCTGGGTGACAGAGTGAGACTCTGATTCAAAAATTAAAAAATAAAAAATGCAGGCACATGTCCCACTTCTAATCCCCTGCTGATGACTGTTCTGTGGTTGGGAGGATGGACCCTGGCCAAGATCCTCTGTGCCTGGTCAAGATGCCCTTGAAGCCGGGCTCGGTGGCTCAGCCTGTAATCCCTAGCCTTTGGGAGACTGAGGTGAGTGGATTGCCTGAGCCCGCGGGTTTGAGACCTGCCTGGGCAATTTTGGCGAAACCTCATCTCTACAATAAAATCAAAATGAGCCGGGCGTGGTAGTGTGCACCTGTAGTTCCAGCTACTTGGAAGGCGGAGGCGGAAGGATTGCTGGAGCCCAGCAGGTCGAGGCTGCGGTGGTTGGGAGCAGCCACTGCACTCCAGTCTGGGTGACAGAATGAGACTCCAACTCAAAAAAAAAGATGCCCTTGAAGCTCTGTCCACCTGCATAATCCAAGCAGTACTAAAAAGTCTTTATCTTTGTTTCTGCTTTACACGTAATGCTATTGTTTGTGTCCTGCTCTCTTCCCCGAGGGTTGGGGGGTATATAATCTCTCCCTATGTCTACTGGGATGTGGAAAGCTTTGTATCAAGTGGTTGTCATAGGTTCCCTCCCATAGGTTTTTTATTTTTTTTTGAGTTGGAATCTCACTCTGTCACCCAGGCTAGAGTGCAGTAGCACACTCACGGCCACCCCAGCATCCACCTGCTGGGCTCCAGCGATCCTTCCGCCTCAATCTTCCAAGTAGCCGGAACTACAGGCGTGCGCTACCACGGCCAGCTAACTTTTGATTTATTGTAGAGACGAGGTCTCACCAAGTTGCCTGGGCTGGTCTTGAACCCACAGGCTTAGGCAATCCACTCACCTTGGCCTCCCAAAGTGCTGGGATTACAAGACTGAGCCACTGAGCCTGGCCTCCCATAAATGTTAATGATCCCCTGTCTTTACCAACCTGTTCTGTGGGTGATTTCTTTGGGATGGGTAAACACTGGGTGAGTGCCCTGTCTGATTTGGGGCTGCCATGATACAATACAAAATTATAAATTTGGTGATGTGGTAGCAGGGATGCTACTGGAACTTTCATCTCTATACTCTCGGCCATCATACTCTTCTGCTGAACTCCAGACAGGTGCCTTCCAAACTTCCCTGAAAAGAGCAGCTTCAGAGTTTGTGAACAAAACTGTTCCTGGGCCATACTTTTGGGTCAGTTTCTAGGGCCCAGGTCTTGTGATCTGTATAGTTAATAAGGCCTCACAGGTGATGCTTACCGTTGGGACATCTAATGGAACCACTGCCTGAATGTAGGATATGAAACCTCAGGGGGCTTTTTTCTGTTATCATACTTAGTGAATGTCATTGACACCAAGTAATCTCACAGTGTCCTAGTTACCCCGCATAATTACTATTGATCTCTTCTGGAAAATCATCTTCCTGATGAAGCCCATCCCTGACTAGGGTGCATGGCCAGAGTTAGGTGTCCCTCTGGGTGTCTCTTCTATGTCTGCTGTCACTATCACAATTAAAGTGTGCAGCTTTTCTTGCCAAGGTGGTTACAATCACTTAGTTCAGTGAAACGACATCTTAGGCTGGACAGTTTGTTTTTTTTTCCGGAGTCTGTCACCCAGACTGGAGTACAGTGGCATGATCATGGTCAACTCAGCCTTCCCCTGCCCGGCCCAGGCGATCCTTCCACCTCAGCCTCCTAAGCAGCTGGGACTACAGGTATGAGTTACCAGCCTAAGTAACTTATTTATTGCAGAGACAAGGTCCAGCTATGTTTCTCAGGTTGGTCTTAAACCCCTGGGCTCAGGTAATTCTCTCGCCTTGGCTTCCTAAACTGCTGGGATTACAGGCGTGAGCCACTGCACCCAGTCTAGCCCTACTTTCTATCACACTTTTGCATATACACACTACACTGCAGCGTCAAAATTACCTGCAATTCCCAAACACATAATACTTTTTTTTGTGGTAATTGTTAACTTTAATTTTACTTTTTTTTTAAAGTGGGATTTATTAAGACAGAAAAGCTCCCATAATAGGAGGGGACCTGAAAGAGGTTGCCCGGCCTATGGTACTTTCATATCTCTAGGCCTTTCCACAGGTTGTGTTCTGTCTTGAATATTTTTACTGTCCTGACAGTGACTCATCCAGATGGACTAAATTACCATATAACCTATCCTTTTAGAGGTTTCTCTGACAAACCTGCCCAGGCAGAGTGAATCACTCCCTTTTTGGTGCTAACAGCACCCTCTTGGCTGTATCACTATACTTATCACATTATATATATATATTTCTATTTCTTTGTGTGTGTGTGTTGGGGTCTTACTCTGTCACTCAGACTGGAGGGCAATGGGCTCACTGCAACCTCGAACTCCTGGGCTCAAGCAATCTTCCCCGCCCAGCCTCTTAAGTAGCAGGGACTACAGGTGCACGTCACCATGTCTGGTTATTTTTTTTGTAGAGACAGGGTCTCACTATGTTGCCCAGGCTGCTCTCAAACTCCTGGCCTCAAGCAATTCTCCTGCCTAGGCCTCGCAAAGTGCTGGGATTATAGGCATGAGACACCATACCTGGCCTATCACATTACATTAATAGGCTACAAATATTATATATTGAGGACAAAAACTATGTCCAGTTCATGTTTATGTCCCTAGCACCTAGTAGAGCACCAGGCACAGGGTAGGTAGCCAATAAAGCTTGTTGACTGAGTGAAAACACTCAAATGAAACAAAATTAAGGCTGGGCTAGGTGGCTCAGCCTGTAATCCCAGCACTTTGGGAGGCCAAGGAGAGTGGATTGCCTGAGCCCACAGGTTCAAGACCAACCCCAGCAACTTGGCAAGACCTCAATTCTACAATAAATAAAAAATTAGCCAAGCGTGGTAGCAGGCGCCTGTAGTTCCAGCTACTTGGAAGGCTGAGGTGAAAGGATCGCTGGAGCCCAGCAGGCTGAGGCTGCAGTGAGTTGGAGTCTCACTCTGTCACCCAGACTGGAATGCAGTGGCACGCTCACAGCCACTGCAGCCTCGACCTGCTGGAGTGAGACTCCAACTTTAAAAAAAACAAAACTGAAACAAACTAGAAAATTACCCTTAAAAAAATCTGATTAATATATTCTAACTGCATTAAAATCTTAATTAGAAAATAATTTTTTTGGCAGCAGACAGCAGACACTCTTGCTGCTGTCCTGCCCATTATGCTCTTCACAGTGTATCTTCTCTTTAATAAATCTACTTTTCAGCCGGGCTTGGTGGCTCAGCCTGTAATCCCGTGCTTTGGGAGCCCGAGGTGAGTGGATTGCCTGAGCCTGTGGGTTCGAGACCCGCCTAGACAACTTGGCAAGACCTCATCTCTACAATAAATCAAAAAATTAGGCGGGCGTGGTAGCATGCACCTGTAGTTCCAGCTACTTGGAGGGCTGAGGCCGAAGGACTGCCAGAGCCCAGCAGGTCAAGGCTGCGGTGGCCGGGAGTGGCCACTGTACTCCAGTCTGGGTGACAGAGTGAGACTCTAACTCAAAATAAATAAATAAATAAAATAAATCTACCTTTCTTAACTCATTAAAAATATATATATATAATTTTTATTTTGAGTTTGAGTCTCACTCTGTTGCCCAAGCTAGAGTGCAGTGGCACGCTCCCGGTCACCGCAGTCTTGACCTGCTGGGTTCAGACAATCCTTCCACCTCAGTTTTCCCAAGTAGCTGGAACTACAGGCATGTGACACCACGCCCAGCTCATTTTTTGATTTATTGTAGAGATGAGGTCTTACCAAGTTGCCTGGGCTGGTCTTGAACCTGTGAGCTCAGGAAATCCTCTCACCTTGGCCTCCTAAAATGCTGGGATTATAGGTATGAGCCACCGTGCCTGGTCCCGATTTTTTTTTTTTTTTTGAGTTGGAGTCTCACTCTGTCGCCCAGACTGGAGTGCAGTGGCTGTTCCCGGCCACCGCAGCCTCAACCTGTTGGGCTCTGGTGATCCTTCCGCCTCAGGCTTCCAGGTAGCCGGAATTACTGGCATGCACTACCACGCCCGGCTGATTTTTTGATTTATTGTAGAGATGAAGTCTTGCCAAGTTGCCCAGGTGGGTCTCGAACCCGCGGGCTCAGGCAATCCACTCACCTCAGCCTCCCAAGGCACAGGATTACAGGCTGAGCCACCGAGCCCGGCTCTAGCCTTGATTTTTATTGTAGAGACAAGGTCTTGCCTCTCGCCAAGCTGCCTGGGCTGGTCTCAAACCTGCAGGCCCAGGCAATCCACTTGCCTTGGTCTCCCAAAGTGCTAGGATTACAGGCTGAGCTACCAAGTCCGATCTCAGAAAATAATTTTTTTTTTTTTTTTTTGAGTTGGAGTCTCACTCTGTCGCCCAGACTGGAGTGCACTGGCCGCTCCCGGCCACCGCAGCCTCGACCTGCTGGGCTCCGGCGATCCTTCCGCCTCAGCCTTCTGAGTAGCCGGAACTACAGGCGCGCGCTACCATGCCCGGCTGATTTTTTGATTTATTGTAGAGATGAGGTCTCGCCTGCCCAGGCGGGTCTTGAACCCGCGGGCTCAGGCAATCCACTCACCTCAGCCTCCCAAAGGCGCGGGATTACAGGCTGAGCCACCGAGCCCGGCTTAGAAAATAATTTTTAAGCTGTGGGACTTGTGTGGAGAAATATGCCTGAAAGCACTCCTCAGAGAGAAATGAGCCTTTTCTTTAATTCAATATCATATCTTGGTCCACATATTTATTCCAAAGACTTGAAAGAATCCTGTTTCTTTATATGAATCTAAGTTTTTTAAAAAAATTAAGGTGAAATTTACAAAACATAACTTTTTTTTTTTTTTTTGAGTTGGACTCGCACACTCACCCAGACTGGAATGCAGTGGCACGCTCACGGCTACTGCAGCCTCGACCTGCTGGGCTCCAGAGATCCTTCCACTTCAACCTTCCAAGTAGCCGGAACTACAGGCATGCACTACCACGCCTGGCTAGTTTTTGATTTATTGTAGAGACGAGTCTTGCCAAGTTGCCTGGATGGGTCTCGAACCCACGGGCTCAGGCAATCCACTCACCTTGGCCTCCCAAAGTGCTGAGATTACAGGCTGAGCCACCAAGCCCGGCCAAAACATAAAATTAACCGCATTAAAGGGTACAATTCAGCGGTACCGAGTAAACCACAATGTTACACAACTGCCACTCTATCAAGTTCCAAAAGAGTTTCATTATCACCCCACAAAAAAACACTGTAAGCAGTTACTCTCCACTAAGCAGTTGCTCTCCATTCCCTCCCAAGGCCCTGGGGGATCACAGAGACATTCACTTTCAAGTTACACTAAGGCATTTAAAAGATAAAATAGATATCTAAAAAGACATAGATTTTAAATGACTGCACAACTGCTTCCAGTCACAAAGAAAAGAGCAAAAGTATAGTTTTTTCAATAATCTCAAAAATTCCAATTTTTATTAACCATTTTATGTACATTGATACCTAGTCCTGAAATTGATAAAAACATGTCCAGAGTTTTTATATAGTCAATGTACAAATGCTCATTTTATATTTTGCACATTAATAATGAAGATAAAAATGATACAATAGTTATAGCTACATAAAAATATGTACAAGGATTCAAGACAGACTTTAGTTATTTGGTATGTAACAACAGTGTAGATACTACACAAAAATAAGGAAGTAATTTTCATTAAAGTAAAATGCGATCAAAATTCCTTTTCTCCTTAAAATTTAAAAATAGGATTCTTCACAACACAAATTATTAATTGATAGCCAAATCTTAGACTATTTTAGATAGCCATGATCAGACATTGGTAAGTTCAACATTAATTTATTTATTTATTTTTTTGAATCAGAGTCACTCTGTCACCCAGGCTGGAGTGCAGTAGCATGCTCACGGCCACCAGAGCTTCGACTGGCTAGGCTCAGGTGATCCTTCTGCCTCAGCCTTCCAAGCAGCTAGAACTACAGGTGCATGACACCACACCCAGCTATTTTTTTGATTTATCGTAGAGATGAGGCCTTTTCAGGTTGCCCAGTCTGGTCTCAAACCCCTGAACTCAGGTAATCCTCTCGCCTCTGCCTCCCAAAGTGCTGGTATTACAGGCATGAGCCACCGTGCCTGGCCAACATTATCCTTTTGAAAAACTAAGGTTTGGGCCAGGTTTGGTGGCTCAACCTGTAATCCCAGTGCTTTGGGAGGCCGAGGTGAGTGGATTGCCTGAGCCCACGGATTCGAGATCTGCCTGGGAAACTTGGCGAGACCTCATCTCTACAATAAATCAAAAATTAGCTGGGCATGGTAGCGCGCCTATAGTTCCAACTACTTGGCAGGCTGAGGCAGAAGGATCACCGGAGGCCAGCAGGTGGAGGCTGCAGTGGCCGGGAGCAGCCACTGCACTCCAGTCTGGGTGACAGAGTGAGACTCCAACTCAAAACAAACAAACAAACAAAAAACAACAACTAAGGCTTCCAGTTAAAAACACATACATTTGATAAAACTTCTTAAATTATTTAAAAATGACTTATCCATGTCCTTCCAGACGCCGGAAACATACTAGCACAAGTGATTCTTTGGAAAGCTGCATCCTAGTACTGAAAACATCTCCATAGGAACACCAATGGGAATCTCACAACGCAAGAAGAGTACTGAGAACAAAGAGGGGAGTGATGAACAGCTGTCTCATGGATGCATATTAGAATGATAAGGCACAAGGTGGTTTAAATGTGATTTTAAAAAAGGTTCAGAATATTTTTAGAAACTCAATTAGACATTGAGAATGGCTGATCTTATGATGACTTCAAAAACAGTATATCACTCACTCATTATCATGGTGCTACCTTACTCACAGAAAATTTAGTTTCTAATAAGTTTACCTGAATTTTATTCTACAGGCTTGAGAAGCAGCTTCCTATTTGGAGAAGTATGTGAGTTAACACAATCAGGTATGACTAAGTTAATATCATGAAAAACAAAATGGTAATAGTTTAAAAAAAAGACATTACCCCTTTTAGGGTTGTGACACCAGGCTAAAAGGGCTTAGGATTGGAAAGCAAGGAGTGGGAATAGCACAGGGGCTCAGGTATAAATCTGCTTTTACAAAACACAGAAGGAGGAGACATTTGATTTATTTTTAAAGAGAACTAAAAAGCTATGGGGTTTCTCCTTACTTCATCTTAAAATCTAACCCAAGGAAGAAACATTAAAAAAAAATTCATGATGGGCCAGGCTCAGTGGCCCAGCCTGTAATCCCAGCACTTTGGGAGGCTGAGGTGAGTGGATTGCCTGAGCCCGTAGGTTCAAGACCAGCCCGGGCAACATGGCGAGACCTCGTCTCTACAAAAAAATAAAAAATTAGCTGGGCGTGGTAGCACACACCTGTGGTTCTGGCTACTTGGAAGGCTAAGACGGATCACCAGAGCCCAGCAGGTTGATGCTGGGATGGCTGTGAGTATGCCACTGCCCTCCAGCCTGGGCAACAGAGTGAAAATCCAACTCAAAAAAAAAAAAAATCTATAATGATGATGATTATTATTTGTAAAATTTTAACTTTTATTTATCAGAGATGGGGTCTTGTTGTGTTGCTCAGGCTGGTCTCCTGGGCTCAAGTGAACCTCCTGGCTTAGCCTCCCGAAGTGCTGGGATTATAGGCATGAGCCACCGTACCCAAATTCCATGATTATTAATATTTTTGAAAGGCACTTAAAGCAAAACATTTTGTTTTTTTAAGTTGGAGTCTCACTCTGTCACCCAGGCTGGAGTACAGTGGCATGCTCATAGCCACTGCAGCCTTGATCTGCTGGGCTTAGGCAAGCCTTCTGCTTCAGCCTTCCAAGTAGCTGGTACTGAACAAAATATTCTTTTCCAGTCCAACTCAAAATACATCTCTATCGTCTCTATCAACTACATTTTGGAAAAATGTAAAAAAAAAAAAAAAAAAAGCACATAATTTTGGTGCAATTTTTCCCATGATCCAGTGATATTTACCATCAGTAGGTATGATTGGTTTGAAGGACAGAGCCACAGCTTTCTGCAGAACAACTTGAAAGTGCTTTTATCATAGAAACAGAGACATTAATGATTTGCTCTTTCACTGACGACATCCTGTAATCGTTTAAGTAAAACATCATCGTTTTCTTGACAGGTGCGTTTGGCAGGTGACTCCGTGTCACTGCCAATGGCTATTGCACGCTTCTTGGCTCTCTGCTCTCCTTGCCTTATCATGTTGTTGATATCTTTCAAACTCTGCAAAACAGAGAAAAGGTGTGAGAAAAAAAGGGCAAGAAGGGAAACAACAGCAAAGAACCAGCTAACTGCTTCTTCCTGCCCTCTATCCAAATCTAAATACTGGGTTAGAAATATTTTTTTATTTTAGACCAATCTAATAACGGTGGCTAGAACTAACCTTTTCGGGTGGTTTAAAAAACTGTATTTACCTTATAACAGTAGTTTTTTTTTTTTTTGAATTGGAGTCTCACTCTCTGTTGCCCAGGCTGGAGGGCAGTGGCACACTCCCGGCCATCGCAGTCTTGACCTGCTGGGCTGGGTTCAGGCAATCTTTCATTCTCAGCCTTCTAAGCAGCTGGGACTATAGGCAGAGACAAAGTCTCACCAAGTTGCCCTGGCTGGTCTCTAACCCCTGAGCTTAGGCAATCCTTTTGCTTCGGCCTCCCAAAGTGCTAGGATTACAGGCTTGAGCCACCGTGCCTGGCCCCTGAGTCTGCATTTTAACAAGGTTCCCAGATAATCAGTAAGGACATTGCAGATTGAAAAGCATCACTCTGATGAAGAGGATCTTAAACTTTAGGGAACATGAGAATCATCTGAAGGTTTTTTAAAACATAGATTACTGGGCCGCCCCACCCCCAGAATGTTGATATCAGTAGGTGAGGTTGAGCCTTAAGAATTCATTTTTAATAAATTCCTAGATGCTTCTGCTGCTTCTGGTCTGGAAACTACACATTAAGAACTACTGTTAACTTGGCGAGATCTCATCTCTACAATAAATCAAAAATTAGCCGGGCGTGGTAGCGCGTGCCTGTAGTTCCAGTTACTTGGAAGGCTGAGGCCAAAGGATCGCCGGAGTCCAGCAGGTTGAGGCTGCAGTGGCCGGGTGCAGCCACTGCACTCCAGTCTGGGTGATAGAGTGAGACTCCAACTCCCCCCCAAAAAAAGAACTACTGTTAGGAACTGAATAGGAAACTGATCAAGTTTAGAAGCTGCCATTGTATTTGGACTGAATTACAATCTACTCCACTACCATTTCTTCAGCTGACACTTATTCTGGCTTCTGTAGACATATGAACATATCTGCTTGACATCCTGGAAACATCTGAAAACAGCTATCATGTCCATATCACATCTTCATTCCTGAACGGGGATAAAGATGGAGATAACTACAGAGCTGTCTATGCACATAAGAGGAGGCTTCTGTTTTCAGACTTTTCACTGTCTGAGATACCATCCACTAAATGCACTTTGACTTCCAAGGCCATTCTTTGAACTTAACATTCTCCATGTCTGACCACTTTCAGGTGTTACCTTACTGGTTCCCTCTCAAGATGGTGTTTGAAGCAGGAGACACCCAAATTTCTTATCAACAGTAATGGATTAAACTGCCTCAACTAAAGATACTGCTCTCAATTACAGGAAACATGCCATTGTTAACAGTTCATATTTTATTAGTACAACAGTAACTTGGCCAAAAAAAGGGCAAGATTAACAATTCCTGATTGGTACCCTGAAATTCACCTTTTAGCCTATATATGTACATTGGTTTTTTGGAGTATAGCTTGCATGCATCTTACCTTAGAAGGGCTGCCACTGAATTTGTATAGCAGAGCACTTCTTGGTATAAGGCCTGACCCGTTCTTGTGTGGAGAAACATAAATTGAGTGCTGCTGGGAGATGCGGCGTGGGGAGCTTGGCTGTTGCTTGATATGTGGAAAAGGAGAGAGTGGTGGAGCATCCATCTAAAATAACCCAAAAGTCAGATTTTTAAGATAAAAGTTTTTTTAAAAATCTCATCTTTTTCTTTTTTTTTGAGTTGAAGTCTAACTCTGTTGCCCAGGCCAGAGTGCAGTGGTACAATCATGGCTTACCACATTCTCAAACTTCTGGGCTAAGCCGGGTACAGTGGCTCACACCTATAATCCCAGCTCTTTGGGAGGCAAAGGCGAGAGGATTGCCTGAGTCCAGGGGTTCAAGACCAGCCTGGACAATTTGGCAAGATCTTGTCTTTACAATAGATAAAAAAATTAGCCAGGCATGGTGGTGCTCGCCTGAAGTTTCAGCTTCTTAGAAGGATAAGGAGGAAGGATTGCCTGAGCCCAGCAGGTAGAGGCTGCAGTGGCTGTGAGCGTGCACTCCAGCCTAGGCGACGGAGTGATACTTCGACTAAAAAAAAAAAAAAAAAACCCAAAAAACTTCTTGGCTCAAGTGATTCTCCTGCCTCAGGCTTTCAAGAAGCTGGGCCTACAGGTATATGCCACTATGGCTGGCTAATTTTTTAATTTTTTTGGAGAGATGAGGTCTTGTCATGTTGCCCAGGCTGGTTTCAAATTCCTGGGCTCAAGTAATCCTCCCACCTCAGCCTTCCAAAGTATTGGGACTACAGGTATAAGCCACTGTACCCAGCTTGAATAAAAATTATTATGGCATCTTGTAGTTAGGAGTCAGTTATACTGTAAGAGCTTATTTGTGGCTGAAAAAAAGCAAAGAAAATAAATTGTCCATTACTTCTTTTTTTTTTCCTTCATTATTTTAAGAGATGAAGTCTTGTTCTGTTGCCTACGCTGGAGTACAGTCGTGTGATCATAGCTCACTGCACCCTTGAATTCCTGGATTCAAGTGATCCTTCCACCTCAGTCTCCTGAGTAGCTATGACTAAAAGCATACACCCCATGCCTGGTTAATTTTTAAATTTTTTGTAGAGATGGGGTCTTGCTATGTTACCCAGGCTGGTCTGGAACTCCTGGCTTCTAATCAATCCTCCCATCCCAGCCTTCCAAACTGCTGGGATTACAGGTGTAAGTCACTGTGCTCCACCTCCTTTTTTTTTTTTTTGAGTTGGAGTCTCATTCTGTCACCCAGGCTGGAGTGCAGTGGCATGCTCACAGCTACTACAGCCTCGATCTGCTGAGCTCAGGTGAACCTTCCACCTCAGCCTTCTAAGTAGCTGGAACTACAGGCACACATCACCACGCCCAGCTAATTTTTTATTTATTATAGAGATGAGGTCTCACCAAGTTGCCCAGGCTTGAACCCGCGGGCCCAGGCAATCCTCTCACCTCGGCCTCCTAAAGTGCTGGGATTATAGGCGTGAGCCACTGTGCCTGGCCTTTCACCCCATTACCCCTTCTTTCTCTCTCTCTCTCTCTCTCTCTCTCTCTCTCTCTCTCTCTCTCTCTCTCTCTTTCTTTCTTCTTCTTTTTTTTTATTAACAGATAAATTAGAATTTATCTTTCTGGATCTTTCAGAAAATCCTGTAACTAATGTCAAGAATTCCGGTCAAGATACCAGAAGGTAAGTCAGAAGTATGGGAATCTTGTGTTTATGCTGAGAAAGTTGGGACAAAGAATAATCAATTTCCAACACTTGTAATAATAATCTCTCTATGCAGTGCCCTATCCCCCAAGCAAAGCAGTAGCAGAGAGAATAAAAAGGGAAGCAGGGAATTCTATGAACCAGCAGGATGATTCCAACATGAAAAAAATTTGTTTATGAAATGGGAAAGCCTTCATATGGAAATGTAAACAGTGGGGCACGGTGGCTCATGCCTGTAATTCCAACATTTTGGGAAACAGAGGCTAGAGGATTGCCTGAGTATACAGGTTAGAGACCAGCCTGGGCCACATGGCGAGACCTCGTCTCTACAATAAATAAAAAAAATAAGCCAGTGTACGCCTGTAGTTTCAGCTACTTGGAAGGCTGAAGTGAAAGCATCGTTTGAGCCCAGCAGGTTGAGGCTACGGTGGCTTTGAGTGTGCCACTGCCTTCCAGCCTGGACGACAGAGTGAGACTCTGACTCAAAAAAACAACAAAAAGAAGAGAGAAATGCAACAATTTGGAAATAAGTTAGGTGAGCAGCGATTCATTTTCCCTCAACAGTCTGTACAATGTAAACAAACTAAATGGAGATGGCTCGTAACTGATATTCCACTAATCAACTTCAGCTGAAGCTATACAACTAGTTTCAATTGGTTGATGGTAGAGAAATTCATAGTATAGCATGTGACAGAGGGAAGGCGAAACTGATGGAGTAGGATGAATAGTTATGGTCTCTGAGGACAATCATAGATCACATTTCTTGAAAAAAGCAAGGACAGAAATGTAGAGACACATACAGATATTCACATGGCAAATGGCTGGCTGGCTGCAGCTTCTACTAGGGTTATCTTTCTTTCTTTCTTTTGAGTCTGGGTCTTACTTTGCTACCCAGGTTGGAGTGCAGTGGACAATCACGGCTCACAACAAGCCTCGACCTCCTGGCTCAGGCGATCTTTCTGCCTCAGCATCACTAGTAGCTTGGACTACAGGCACGTGCCACCATGTAGGGTCCTCTTTCTTTCTTTTTTTTTTTTGAATTGGAGTCTCACTCTTGTCAACCAGACTGGAATGCAGTGCCAGGGCCCTCTTTCTTACAGCTGAAGTCTAGTCTTCTGAGAATCAGCCTCAGCTTATACACTGGTAACTCTCAGACCTGCTACTACTGCCAAAACTAAGGTTGCATAAAAATTTCTTAGTGTTCCCTCTGTTAATGATCCAGGCCTACTTCTTTCCTTTTCTCTTTATCTCGAGAAAAACATTTATCTCATAATTTAACAAGAGAAATCAAAAACAGAAAAAAAATGACCCAAATTAGGTTTTTTTTAACATTTTCATTTTCCCATCTGTTCTTATCCATATGTATACATAATTTCTATTGACACAATCACAGTGTAGATAAAATTCTCAAGTTTTCCTCTGGCTTGTGTTATATCATAGCTTTAATCACTCTGATTAAGTAACTAGTCATTCTCTGATTAATTGGTAGAATATTTTCTCCTATATAATGCATATAGTGAGCCTTTAAACTCTGAAATATTTATATAGCAAAGGCCAGGTACGGTGGCTCATGCCTGTAATTCCAGCACTTTGGGAGGTGGAGGCAAGAGGACTGCCTGAGCCCAGGGGTTTGAGACTAACTTGAGCAACATAACAAGAACTCATCTCCAGTAAATCAAAATAATCAACCAGGTGTAGTGGTGCGCGACTGTGCTTCCAGCTACTTGGGAGGCTGAGGTGGAACGTCTGAGCACAGCAGGCTGAGGTTGTGGTAGTCATGAGTATGCCACTGCACTCCAGCCTGGGCGACAGAGTGAGACTCCAAGTCAAAAACACATATATATTTATATAGCAAAATAAACTCATAACAATCCAGCTATGGTTATAAATATTAGCAAAATAGTAAAATGTTACAACATACCACATGGTCCTGATTTGACAGGTCGTATTTCAAGGCAAATGACTTCACTCTTCCTACATATATTGTATTGTAAAATTTGATAAGGTCACCTCTTTCCTCTTTCACTGTTCCACTGGAACATTCAGGAGTTTTTGTAGCATCTTCCATGTCTGCTAAAAAGAATTAAGTGTTGTGATACAAAGCATACTTTAATATACAAGTTGGTGATTTTAATTACCTCTCCATGAGTAAAAAAACCACAAATATTTATGTAAAGCAATTGATATTTTCAGAGAAGTTTCTGAAATCCATCTGTATTATTTATAAATCAAATTAGAATCTAGAGAAATGCAAATATACGAACTGAAGGTGGTGCTCTTTTCTCTAGATACCATTTTAGCAAGAATGTTTTCACAACCATAGCTTTTAAGCCACTGTCACTGGTGGCCCATAAAGGGACACCAACCCTGCGATGGCGTTTAGTTAGCTCCACAGTATGGTTGGTAGTGGCAAACTCTATCTTCAGATTACAAAAGCACTTACAGATATTCTTTCTGGTTTTTTGAAGAAGGTGGAAAGACTCTAAAAGGTAAAGCAACCTCACAGGCAAATATATGGCAGGTGACAGGTGTTCTGGGAGCCTTACTTCCACATGCACAACAGGAACCCTGATCAGGAACCAGTGTTCAGTTTTTGGTGAGCACCTTCAGTTATACGATGACAGCTTGCACTGAGTGCTTTCCTATTTCATCGGTATCACTCTGGGATAGCTTGTGACACCAGGCAGAACATTCTCATACTTCTTTTTTTGGGGAAAGAGTTTCACAAACTATCATCTACTTATATATACAATAATCATCCCAATTAAAAATAATTCAGTATATTAAACAAAAGTTCCCAATCTCAATACCCTGGCCTGCAAACACTGAGAACATGGGTAGAAGGATGCCTTCACCTTAGAAAAACCAGGAAACTAAAATGTAGTCCAAGGGTCAAGCAGCCCCATGGAATTTCAGTTCAAATTTGAACTTTTCTTTTTTACTCTTGCTATTTTTGAAGGATCTTGATTGGGTGAGGGGGGGAAGCTGTGTGGTTAATTAAGTAGAGAAAATTCTGCATATTATAATGAAAATTCAGGATGCATATAGTAAACTAAGGGCCCTGAGAAGTATTGCAGTTGGAAGAATATCCACATGTTTACTTTATGCTTCCCAAGTTTTTTATGCATAGTCTCTCCTTCCTCCAAATACTTATACTACCATTCTGGGGAACACTGGTCCAAAGCATAGTGGCTTGGTAACAGTCGTTTTAGGTTATTCTGGTTATATGGAACAATTAAAATTATTTAATGTCCTCCTTAGGTCAGAAACTTCTTTAGGCAGATATTTGTGCCATTCCAATTTTAGTTGTTAATACTTACATAAGGTAAGGAGCTATACTTTGTTTGAATGAACCATACATTTAAAACTCTCTGGGACCTCAGATTCTAACTAAACATACTTTTAATCAGCTATATTTTCATTTCTTTTGGGGGGGGGTTAGAGTCTTACTTTGTTGCCCAGGCTGGAGTGCAGTGGCACACTCATGTCCACTACAGCCTCAACCTGCTGGGCTCAGGTGATCCTTCCACCTCAGCCTTCCAAATAGCTGGAACTACAGGCATGCGCCCTCATGCCTGGCTAATTTTTCTTTTTTTGAGTTGGAGTCTCACTGTGTCACCCAGACTGGAGTGCAGTGGCACGCTCCTGGCCACCGCAGTCTTGACCTGCTAGGCTCCAGTGATCCTTCCACCTCAGTCTTCCAAGTAGCCGGAACTACAGGTGCACACTACCACGCCCGGCTAATTTTTTATTTATTGTAAATACGAGGTCTCGCCAAGATTCCCGAAGGGGTCTCGAACCCACGTGCTCAGGCAATTCACTCGCCTCAGCCTCCCAAAGTGCTGGGATTACAGGCTGAGCCACCGAGCCTGGTCAGTTTTTCTTAATTTATTGTAGAGACGAGGTCTCGCTAAGCTGCCCAGGCTCGTCTCCCAACTCATGGGCTCAGGCAATCCTCTCACCTCGGCCTCCCACAGTGCTGGGATTATAGGTGTGAGCTACCATGCCCAGCCTTTATTTCAAAATTGAAAGATTTCAGTTATCCTTTATGGAGGAGAGAGATTTCAACCTTCTCACTTCATTAAGGACACCACCACTCTGAAATTATTGCCTCAATAGGCCTAATGACTGTCTTACCTCCTATACTTTAAGAGATGGAATTTATGAAAGAATGGAAGGCTGGGCGTGGTGGCTTAAGCTCGTAATCCCAGCATTTTGGGAGGCCGAGGCGAGAGGATTGCCTGAGTTCAGGGATTCAAGACAAGCCTGGGCAACTTGGTGAGACCTCATTTCTACAATAAATCAAAAAAATTAGCTGGGCGTGCTTATAGTTCCAGCTACTTGGAAGACTGAGAGGAAGGATCGCCTGAACCCAGCAGTCAATGCTGCAGTGGCCATGAGCTTGCCACCACACTCCTGCCTGGGTGACAGAGTAAGACTCCAACTCAGAAACAAACAAAACACAAAAGAATGGAAGAGAGACTGTGATAAAAGGTTTGCCTGTATAATGCTATAATTGTTACAAATCTGTTTTCCTGCAAAAGGTAGGACTTTCTGCCTAAGGCACATAGTATACGCTTCATACAAACTTGTGAGATGAACCAGTGAACTATAATGGTTTTATGGTTCTCCCTTCCACTGCTACAAATAAAAAGAATATCTTTTTTGAATTGCCATATATCACTGTCAAACAATTAAAATGTGGTTTTATATAAACCATCCAATGAATAAGACAAGTCCTTAGGAGAATTAAGATATTGTTTGCAGAGTTCCAGAAAGACATGCTGAATTTTTTGGCCTGGATCATTGGCTTGAGAATATTCTAAAGATTTAGAGCAAAAGTGAGAAGGGAGTAGGCAAATTATCCCATGTCTATGGATGGTCAGAGACCATTATTTTTATGTCTTAGGAGAATATATGTGCATCCAAAGGAAGAGACACTGGAGGGAACAGTAGACATCCATTTCTCAGGAGGACTGGTTGCCCAGGTTGGGCACACCCAAATCGGGATGAACATTTGGTCAAATTTCTCAATCATCACTATTCCCAGAGGAGTAGTGGCTGAGGCCAGTTTCTTTGTACATACTGTCACTAGTGTTCAGACTGAGAAGAGGTATATATTATGAATCTTAGCACTTAAAAAGGGAGAGGGTAAGAAAGCAAAATTATCTTAAGAAGAAAGTAAGAAGGAAGATTGGAATTTCTCGCTTGGCTACTCTGACCCGGATCTCATTAGAGGACATTAGTTCTGCTAGCTGTTGGCTTCCTTGGGATACAGCTGCATGTGTGGCCTAGGCAGCAACAAAGGTCAGTGGCCACAGGCACAAGAAAAAAAAAAAGATCAGAATTTATTTCTAAACCAAGGGTCAAGCTGAGATAGGATGGGCTTGATCAGCACAGCAGCACTTTCTTAGAGCAGGCATTTAGTACTGTTTCACATTCCTCTCACCATGTCCTCCCTCATTCTTTTTGCTCTTAATAGTAACACAGCATTCAGGAAAGACTTCAGATGGCCTTCGCTTTTTGTTTTTGTTTTTTTTTTTTTGAGTTGGAATCTCACTCCGTCGCCCAGACTGGCGTGCAGTGGCGCACTCCTGGCCACCGCAGCCTTGACCTGCTGGGCTCTGGCGATCCTTCCACCTTAGCCTTCCAAGTAGCTGGAACTACAGGAGCGCACTACCATGCCCAGCTAATTTTTTATTTATTGTAGAGATGAGGTCTCACAAAGTTGCCCAGGCAGGTCTCAAACCCGTGGGTTCAGGCAATCCAGTCACCTCAGCCTCCCAGAGCGCTGGGATTACAGGCTGAGCCACCAAGCCCGGCCCAGATGGCCTTCTTATTAAGAGGACAGTATTTAGTTCTTTTTTTTTTTTTTTAGCTGGAGTCTCACTCTGTTGCCCAGGATAGAGGGCAGTGGTCCATTCATGGCCACCGCAGCCTCGACCTGCTGGGCTCAGGCGATTCTTCCGCCTCAGCCTTCCAAGTAGCTGGAACCACAGGCATGTGCTACCATGCCCAGTTAATTTTTTGATTTATTGTAGAGATGAGGTCTCGCCAAGTTGTCCAGGCTGGTCTCGAACTCATGGGCTCAGGCAATCCTCTCACCTCGGCTTCCCAAAGTGCTGGGATTATAGGCATGAGCCACTATGCCTGGCCGGCATTTAGTTCTAACTATGCAAAAGCCAATGATCATACACAAATTAAAATCTTTAGTGGTTTCTGGCCATTTCAGTGATATTTTGGTGGTTTCTCGTGTGCTCTAAAAGGTATCACTACTAATTTAAAAACATTTAAAAGTGTGCTTTACTTATATCATGGTAGTCTGAGGACTATAACATGAGTGTAATACAAATAAAGGCACCTAATGATCAATTTGCAGTTACCAAATTTATACATCTCATGTGAATATAGAATTATTGTTGCTTGGGAAAATTTGCTTTTATTTTGAGTCGGAGTCTCACTGTCACCCAGGCTGGAGTGCAGTGGCATGCTCATGGCCACCGCAGCCTCTACCTGCTGGGCTCAGGTGATCCTTCTGCCTCAGCCTTCCAAGTAGCTGGAACCACAGGTACATACCACCATGTCTGGCTAGTTTTTTGGATTTATTGTAGAGATGAGGTCTCAACAGGTTGCCGAGGCTAGTCTCGAATCCCTGGACTCAGGCAATCCTCTTACCTCTGCCTCCCAAAGTGCTGAGATTACAGGCGTGAGCCACCGTGCCCACCTGAGAGAATTTGTTTTAACTGTTTTTGGTGGGGGGGGAGGCCTAGTTTTCAACATTTAAATACTTTTAAGATAGTGCACCCCTTAGATAAATTAGTTTTGAAGAAAACAAAATGATGGTAATCCCAGCACTTTGGGAGGCTAAGACAAGAGGACTGCCTGAGCCTATGGGTTTGAGACCAGCCCAGGCAACTTGGTGAGACCTCTTCTCTACAATAAAAATCAAAAATTAGCCAGGTATGGTAGCACATGCCTATAGTTCTGGCTACTTGGAAGGCTGAGGCGGAAGGATCGCCAGAGCCCAGCAGGTTGACACTGGGGTGGCCATGAGCATGCACGTCACTGCACTCAAGTCTAGGCGATGGAGCGAGACTGCAACTCAAAAAGAAAACAAAATGAAAAAAAAGAGACATTTAAAAAGTCACCCTCAGCCGGGCTTGGTGGCTCAGCCTGTAATCCCAGCACTTTCAGAGGCCGAGGAAAGTGGATTGCCTAAGCCTGTGGGATCGAGACTCACTGGGACAACTTGGCGAGACCTCATCCCCACAATAAATCAAAAATTAGCCAGGCGTGGTAGCGCATGCCTGTAGTTCTGTCTACTTGGAAGGCTGAGGCGGAAGGATTGCCAGAGCCCAGCAGGTCAAGGCTGCGGTGGCCGGAAGCGTGTCACTGCACTCCAGTCTGGGCAACAGAGTGAGACTCCAACTCAAAAAAAAAACCCCACCCTCATTAATAAAACACATTTAATACTGCTTATAATTAATAAATGATAGCTACTGCTACTTACTGAGGCCTTACTGTGAGCAAGCCTTATATTAAACACTATGTGTGTACATGCGTGTGTGTGTGTGTGTGTGTGTGTGTGTGTGTGTGTGTGTGTGTTAAATAATGACAGGGATATGTTCTGAGAATGCATTATTAAGATGATTTCATCACTGTGGGACCCTCATAGAGTATACTTACACAAACCTAGATGGCATACCCTACTACACTCCTAGGCATGATGGTACAGCCTAGTGCTTGTCGACAAACCCATACAGCATGTTACTGTACTAAGTACTGTAGGCAACTGAAATACAATAGTAAGTATTTATTTATCTAAACATAGGAAAGGTACAGGAAAAATACAGTATTATAATCTTATAGAATCACTGTTGTGTATGTGGTCCATTACTGACTGAAATGTCATTATGCAGCACATGACTGTGTATATATACATACAAAGATATCATTCCTTAATCCCTAAAACAAGTCTCTAATGAAGGAATGCAAAGATTTCAATTTACTACAATACACTTTCGAACAGTACTATATTTGTGCTGAGTTTAAGCTATAATCTGGGTCTCACAAGTATTCTAATCAAGAATGCCAGTCTGGGGTAGTCTGCTAACATGACAGTGAAGAATTCATGCCCTATGAGTGGTAAGCTGATGCTTTAATCAGGAAACTCATTCTCCACAAGTGGCTACCATAAAGGTTTCTGTTAGGGTATCTCAACCAATGACTGATACTTTGCTAATTAAATTAACAT
Source organism: Cephalopachus bancanus (assembly GCA_027257055.1). Lineage (NCBI taxonomy): Eukaryota > Metazoa > Chordata > Mammalia > Primates > Tarsiidae > Cephalopachus > Cephalopachus bancanus. The sequence goes on along the minus strand of JAPVLO010001266.1, from coordinate 95,084 downwards.
ACTTGATGTCAGAATTGAGTTTTTACGATGAAAATAGTGAACATTTATTAAGTGTGATTAATGCTAAAAATTAGTTCATGTTGTGAAATTAAAAGTAAGATAAGCAGAATAGTTAAGAAATTTGAGACTGTACCCACAACAGCATTAAAGACACGAGAGATCCAGTAACTCTGTAGGCTTTACTCCAGTTTTTTTTTTTTGAGTTGGAGTCTCACTCTGTTGCCCAGACTGGAGTGCAGTGACACGCTCACAGCCTTGACCCAGTAGACACTATAATGATCATGCAATTTAAGCCCTAAATGTTCCTCATTCTGGCATTAAAGAAATCGCAGTACATATATACACACATATCTATTACAAATACTTGAAATGCATAGGAAGGCTGGGAGTAGTGGCTCATACATTGAAAGATGAGAAAAGAAAAAGGAGATGGGCAGAAGAAGCATATAAATACTAGCCATCTGATTTTCCTTTCCTTTTTTTTGAGCTGGAGTCTCACTCTGTCACCCAGACTGGAGTGCAGTGGCACGCTCCTGGTCATCGCAGCCTCGCCCTCCTGGGCTCTGGTGATCCTTTCACCTCAGCCTTCAGAGTAGCTGGAACTACAGGCATTCTACCACACCCGGCTAATTTTTGATTTATTGTAGAGATGAGGTCTCGCCAAGTTGCCCGGGTGGGTCTTGAACCCATGGGCTTAGGCAATCCACTCACCTCGGGCTCCCAAAGTGCTGGGATTACAGGCTGAGCCACCGAGCCTGGCTGATTTTTCTTTCTTTGAAAAAAAGATGACTAGTGCCTGAAGCCTTAGTATGATGGTGGCAACAAGGTGCGTCTTGCTTGTGGTGGCAGAATCACCTACATACTTATTAGGAACAGGAGATATCCTTGTCTCCTCAGGAATGTCACTGACAGCTACCTTGTTTCCCTGATATGCAGATTTTTTATTTGAATTTTATTAAGTGTCTTTCATGTGCTATATTAACATGTATAAAATTGATTAGAAAACTTCTTCCAAAACACAATTAATAGGGGACAAATAATGGTTTCAACATACTATATCTGTCCTATCTTTATCTCTTACTTCTTTCTTTTCTTTTTTTTTTTTGAGTTAGAGTCTCACTCTGTCACCCAGACTGGAGTGCAGTGGCCGCTCCCGGCCACCGCAGCCTTGACCTGCTGGCTCCAGTGATCCCTCCGCCTCAGCCTTCTAAGTAGTTGGAACTACAGGCGCATGCTACCGCTCCTGGCTAATTTTTTTAAAATTTACTGTAGAGATGAGGTCTCGCCAAGTTGTCCAGGCAGGTCTTGAACCCATGGGCTCAGGCAATCCACTCACCTCAGCCTCCCAAGGCGTGGGATTACAGGCTGAGCCACCAAGCCCAGCTCTTTTCTTTTGAGTAGGAGTCTCACTCTCTGTCACTCAATGTTGGAGTGCAGTGGCACAATCATGGCTCACTGCAGCCTCGACCTTCTGAGCTAAGGCCATTCTTCCATCTCAGCCTCTGGAGTAGCTGGGGACTACAGACGCATGCCACCAAACCTGGCTTATTATTTTGATTTTTTTTTTTTTTTTTTGAGTTGGAGTCTCACTCGGTTGCCCAGACTTGAGTGCAGTGGCCGCTCCCGGCCACCGCAGCTTCGGCCTGCTGGGCTCTGGCGATCCTTCCGCCTCAGCCTTCCAAGTAGCCGGAATTACAGGCATGCGCCACCACGCCCGGCTGAGTTTTTGATTTATTGTAGAGATGAGGTCTCGCTGCCCAGGCGGGTCTCGAACCCACGGGTTCAGGCAATCCACTCACCTCAGCCTCCCAAAGGCGTGGGATTACAGGCTGAGCCACTGAGCCTGGTTGATTTTTTTTTTTTATAGAGACAAGGTCATGCTATGTTGCCTAGGCTGGTCTCAAATCTTGCACTCAAGTCTCAGCCTCCCAAGGTACTGGTATTACAGGTGTAGCCACCAAGCCCAGTCTCAAAACATATGTGCATGCCTACCTACGTGTTTCATGACTCATATTTCCATGTTGCCTGATATCCATTATATTATGTACCATGTAATCAAAGACATTTTACATATAGCACTTTTGATTGGATAACTTACCACAATCTGTCATTTCAAAATCACCATTTATGTTTTGATTGTATGCTACAACTTCTCTTGGAATACTTTTCAAGAGGACACTTCTATATACCTACAGGCCAGAGGAGAAAAAAAATGGTGCTGAGTCATAAAAAGGGACAGGTTAAGCAAAATCAAAGTGAGAAGAGCAAAATATCAAGCCAATTAAAAAGTATATGTATAAATGATAATCAAGGGTAAGATGTTACTAGCTCTGGTAAGTGCAGATTATAAACATCATTGATTACAAACATCAGAAAAAAGAGGACATTAAAGCAGAGCCTACCACTTGAAATGTGCTATCTTAGTTCACAAAATAGCAGAAGAATTAAGTAAGTAGCAAATAAAGACTGATGAACAGGTTTTGCCAAATAAAAACAAAGATCTGAATTTGGCTGAGTGTGGTAGCTCATGCCTTATAATCCCAGCACTTTGGGAGGTAGACATGGAAGGCTCAGTTAAGCCCAGGAGTTTGAGGTTACAGTGAGCTACTATGGCACCACTGCACTCCAGCTCGGGCAACAGAGCAAGACTCTGTCTCAAAACAAAAAAGGGGGCAGAAGCAGGTATAACTACCAGTAGTGGGGACTCATCTCTCTTTCAGATTTCTGTGATCTGAGCCACCATTTCTCTTGGTCTATGATCTCCAGGGCCAGAAAAGAGACCATTATGCTTCCGAAAAGCAAGGTTCTTGCATGGTAAACTCTCAAACCTATTTGTGTTCTTCAGCTACTGTAATAACAATATGAAGTTAGCATTCAGTAAGTGCCTAATATTTACCAGTTTACTATGCTACCATGATAGAAAGGTTTTACTGGATTCTCAATATGGCTAGTAGAACAACATGATCAGAAATACTTAACATCTATTCAAAGATGTAAACATTAAGATTCTTTTTTTTTTCTGAGTTGGAGTCTCACTCTGTCGCCTAGGTTGGAGGGCAATGGCACGCTCCCGGCCACTGCAGCCTCGACCTGCTGGGCTCTGGCGATTCTTCCTCCTCAGCCTTCCAAGTAGCTGCAACTACAGGGCGCGCGCTACCACACCCAGCTAATTTTTTGATTTTTACTGTAGAGATGAGGTCTCGCTAAGTTGCCCAGGTGGGTTCAAACCCACGGGCTTAGGCAATTCACTCACCTCAGCCTCCCAACATTAAGATTCTTAGCAGGACAGGCTTGGTGGCTCAGCCTGTAATCCTAGCACTTTGGGAGGCCAAGGTGAGTGGATTGCCTGAGCCCGCGGGTTTGAGACTCACCTGGGCAACTTGGCGAAGCCTCGTCTCTACAATAGAAAAAAAAATTAGCCAGGCATGGTAGCGTATGCCTGTAGTTTCGGCTACTTGGAAGGGTGAGGTAGAAGGATCCCTGGAGCCCAGCAGGTGGATGCTGGGGTGGCGGTGAGCATGCCACGACACTTCAGCCTGGGTGATGGAGTGAGACTACAACTCAAAAAAAAAAAAGATTCTTGGCAGATGGCAAAAGAAACTGGAGTTAGTTAATAAATTCTCAAATTTTACTGGATTTTAAATGCCATCAGAGATTCAAGTATCATATAATTAAAGAATGTTGTTATTCTTTCTATTCTATCATTTTTCATTTGATTGTCTAGTGAAAAATGTCTCAACAAATGAACAAATGGAACAGCAGAACTTGTGAGATGTATATGCAAATATATGGATGAGTCAGAAACAGCAAGCTTCTGGCTTCTATTAAAAGTGTCCTTTAATGAAATTGTCTCTTGTGCTTAATGGTGTCCATTAAACCAGAAAATCTGAAGTATAAAAAAGTATAAAAGAGGTTTACCTTTTATAGGACTTGTTAGTGGAGAAACAAAACAAATTCATTTTTGGACAGTAAGAAAAATAATGTAACTCACGTGACTATTAGCTTGGGGCTGATTTCTATAACTTTTCATTATTTCTTGAAAAGTTCTTTCTTCTTTTGTTACCTAAGGAAAATAAAAACTGCATTTGTCAACAGCTCTTGAAAGACAAATGGCTCTGAACGAAAACTTCAATTATAGGTTGGCATTGAAAGCAGTCTTGCAGAAAGTCATTAACCCCAGGCCAGTCTGTGACTAAAAACCACTAACATTTATGATTTTTACTACCTTTAAAGTTCAGGCTTTGTGGCCAGTGGGGACTCAGTTAATAGTTTCATTAATCAAAAAGCAGTGAAATTCCTACGGTGTGATTCTACTAAAAATGCATTTCTTTATTGAAAAAATGATATAAGGAAACTCAGATCTGTTGAATCCCCTGCAGACGTCAGTTTAATTCGTTTTAAGTACTTACTTAAAAATGAATTAACCACATACTAAAGGACAGAAAATATTTTGTGATGATTCATAAAAAAACTGAGTGGTTATTACAGAATTAGGTTTTAACATTTTTAGGACACACTGTAGGGTTTCTACTGCTTAGACAGAGTTACAGTGGTAGCCAAAAGGAAGAAAATGGATAAGTGATACAAACAGGAATTCCTTCTGATATCGTAAGGTTCACTTAAATTACTCCTTCCCTCTACTTCACTGTCCATAATACTAAAACTATTCTCTATAAAGATGAGTTAAAAATGGCAAAGCCTGAAGTCTGACAGTTTTCTGGAAAACACCAATGACTTGTTAGTAACATTTATTAAGACTTATTTTCATAGAGATTTTAAAGAGGCATCATGGGGGTCACAAGGAGTTTGAAAACATGTCCTCTATCTCAAAAGGCTTAAAAATCAAATCTTAACTGTATATATTGTTTAGGACTGTGAGTATGACCAATAGGTCAACATAAAAGTTATAAATGATTGTTTCAAGTATATCAGAGTTAAAAAAAAAAAGCAAAATATGCTATTTTATGACTTAAGGCATATTAAAGCAACCAGAAAGTAAAATGCTATTCTGTGATGGTACAATCAATCTCTAGGGAGCAATATGGTATAGAAACCAGATTGAGAATGAGATTATGAATCAGATCCTAGGTTGCCAATTATTGTGTAACTCTGGCCAAATTACCAGCTCTGGGCCTCAGTTACTCCCCTACAATGCAATGATCATTTTACTTTAAAGTGCCAAATCAGAGCCGGACACAGTGGCTCATGTCTGTAATCCCAGCACTTTGAAAGGCAAGAGGATTACCTGAGTTCAGGGGTTAGAGATCAGCTGGGGCAACATGGCAAGATCTTGTCTCTACAATAAATAAAAAAAAATCAGCTGGGCATGGTGGCACATGCCTGTGATTCCAGCTACTTGGAAGGCTGAGGTGGAAGGATCACCTGAGCCTAGCAGGTCGAGGCAGTGGTGGCCATGAGCGTGCCACTGCACACCAGCCTGGGCGACAAAATGAGACTCCAACTCAAGAAGCTAAAAAAATAAATAAATAAACGCTGGGCATGGTGGCTCAAGCCTGTAATCCTAGCACTTTGGGAGGTCGAAGCAAGAGGACTGGCTGAGTCCAGGGGTTCAAGACCTGCCTGGGTGACTTGGTAGGCCCTCGTTTCTACAATAAATCAAAAAATCAGCGGGCATGGTGGAGTGCCTGTAGTTCCAGCTACCTGGAAGGCTGAGGTAAAAGGACTGCCAAAGCCCAGCAGGTCGAGGCTGCGGTGGCTGTGAGCGTGTCACTGCATTCCAGCCTGGGTGAAAGAGTGAAACTTCAACTTAAATAAACAAACTAATTAATTAATTAATTTCTAAAAAAGTACTAAATCAGGCCAGTTGTGGTGGTTCACACCTGTAATCCTAGCACTTTGGGAGGTGGAGGCAAGAGGACTGACTGAGTCCAGGGGTTCAAGACAAGCTTGGGCAATTTGGCGAGATCTCATCTCTACAATAAATAAGTCAGCCAGGTATGGTGGCTTGCACCTGTGGTTCAAGGTATCTAAAAGGCTGAGGCGGAAGAATTGCTTGAACCCAAAACATCGAGGCTACAGTGGTCATGAGCATGCTACTGCACTTCAGCCTGGGTGACAGAGGAAGACTCCAACTCAATAAATAAATATAATAAAATAAAATAAACAAAATAAAATACAAAATCAGAGGTGTCATGAGGTAAGAGTGGAAATGGTGTTGTTCACATTGATAATGTAGAAAGTCACTTTATTACAAAGGGTCTCTAGAACCTTTTCCAACTCTTTTATAACTGATGTGTTCTTATAAGGTAGGAAAGCTTATTATTATGAAACTAAATGGGGAGTTCAAAGAATAGATAATGTAGCTTAAATTTGCTACTTAATAATAGGAGCACTGTTATCTTGCAGCATTAAAAGCAAACTAAGCATCAAGTTCAACAGATTTTTAGCTCATGCTTCAAACATAGGCAACTAGAACAAAGACCTTACCCCAACTTATACATTACCTTTGCCATAATATAAAAGGCACAGAGAAGGAGCTGATCCAAATGCCTGTCTTTCATTAGATCAGGGCAATGAACTAAAGTGAATTCAAAACACGTCCATATCTTCCTTCGTAAGTCATTTGAAACATCCAGTTTTAAACATAGATCACGTAAGCGTACACTTGCCAAATGATAGACCTAAGGTGGATGATAACACATTGATGCAAAAAACCAAGTAAATCATTTCTCAAATTTTTATGTCTTAACATGGACACGTACTTTCAGGTCAAGACACAAAACAACTAGGCCGCTGATGTTTAATTAAATTTCTATTCTATAGCACTAGTTCAGTGTCATGGCAGAAGGCTACAGATTAAAGCAAAATTCTTTTTGGAAAACTACTTTAAAAGTTTGTTTAAAAAAGATGTCATCTGTGTGCTGTCAACCATGTAAAGTAAGAAATGCTAAAATGTAGAATTTACTTGCATCATGATCATCATGAATGCATTTGTTCAAGTGTGTTGACGTCTCTGTTCTCTTTGGGGTCAGGTAAAATGGCTAAGAAGATAACAAGCAAAATGTCAAACTCCAAAAAACTTAAATATTTTCCTGTATTTTACATTGTTTTTATGAGCACACAACAGGAATGTTAAAGTAAATAAGATACATTTTTAAAAAATTCCAGTTAGAGTCTCACTCTGTTACCCAGGCTGGAGTACAGTGTCACACTCAATGGCCACCACAGCCTTGATCTGCTGGACTCAGGTGATCTCTCTGCCTCAGCCTTCCAGCAAATTTTTTTTTTATTGAAGAAATAAGGTCACCAAGTTGCCCAGGCTGGTTTGGAACCTTGGGGTTGGGCAATCCTCTCATCTCTGTCTCCCAGTGTTGGAATTGCAGGCATGAGCTATCGTGCTCGGTTTTTTTTGTTTTGTTTTGTTTTTAAGTATGTCAGAGTAAATTCAGTTCAATGCTCTGAGCTTTTCTAACATATATAGTCTTTATATGAACTGATACTAATGCAAATAGCCCTAAGGTCCTGAAGGATTCATTGTTTTGTTTTTATTGTTATTTTTTTTGAGTCTGAGTCTTACTCTATGGCTTAGGCAGGAGTATAGTGTGGCAAGCTTATGGCCACTGCAGCCTCAACCTGTTGGGCTCAGGCAATCCTTCTGCCTTAGCCTTCCGAGTAGCTGGAACTACAGGCACGCACCACCATGCTTGGCTAATTTCTTGATTTATTGTAGAGATGAGATCTTGCCAAGTTGCCCAGGCTTGTCTTAAACCCCTGGGCTCAGGCAGTCCTCTTGGCTCTACCTCCCAAAGTGCTAGGACTGCAGGCATGAGCCATGGTGACTGGCTCATTGTTTTGTTTTTTTAAGAACTGGTAACCCTGATGTGGTATTCCCTAAACCATACTATTCTATTCAAACTAAGTTTTTAAATGTTCAAAGAAAAAAGAAAAAGAATGTTATCCCTTACAAAAAATTATCTTGGCAAGAAAAAATCCATACATTAAGGTTAAAAATGAATTTAAGCTATTCAATAGTCTAATCTGATATAGAGAGACTTATAGCCACCAATGATTCATTTCATAGCAAACTCATTTTATGCGTCAGTGGAGATACAGGAAACAGCAGGGTCGGAGCACAGTGAAAGATGCTAGAACTTGACACTCTTAAGAGGAGAAGATAACAAATATAGTCCTAGCTAGAAGAATTAAAAGTAATATGTAATAATGAAAAACAAGAAAAAAAGTATCAAAAAATAGAACTAAAAAAAGAAAAATAATATGTAATAAATAAAACTTGGTAAAGTATCTTTTAAAAGAGCTGAGCCATGTTTAGAGATATACCCACACCGGAAGACTTTTAATGTTAACAAAAAATTCACAGTACATTCTGCTCAGGCACAGAATACTACTATCACATTGAGTTCAGCACCAATAACAGTTGAAATTTACTCAAGGAATAGGAATTTTGAATTTATTATAAATACATACTTTAGTTCCCTCTTAGATTAAAATATTTTCTTTCTTTTTTTGAGTTGGAGACTCACTGTCACCCACACTGGAGTAGAATGCAGTGATATGCTTATGGCCCACAACCTCGACCTGCTGGGCTCAAGTGATCTTTCTGCCTCAGCCTTGCAAGTAGCTGGAACTACGGGTGCACACCACCACGTCCGGCTAATTTTTTTGATTTATTGCAGAGATGAGGTCTCACCAAGTTGCCCAGGCTGGTCTCTAACCCCGGGCTCAGGTAATCCTCTCACCTCAGCCTCCCAAAGTGCTGGGATTACAGGCGTGAGCCACCACTCCTGGCTAGAATAAAATACTTTCTAGCTTCTGATCTTATTGAGTAGACTATAACTAAATGAAAAAAAAAGGATAAGATAAATTCTAAAATAAAATTCAAAATTAAGAATTTACCGGTCGGGCTTGGTGACTCAGCCTGCAAACCCAGCACTTTGGGAGGCCGAGGTGAGAGGATTGCCTGAGCCCGTGAGTTCGAGACCCGCCCGGGCAACTTGGCGAAAGCTCGTCTCTACAATAAATTAAAAAAAACTAGCCGGGTGTGGTAGCGCACGCCTGTAGTTCTGGCTACTTGGAAGGCTGAGGCGGAAGGATCGCTGGAGCCCAAGAGGTCGAGGCTGTGGTGGCCGGAAGTGTGCCACTGCACTCCAGTCTGAGCGACAGAGTGAGACTCCAACTCAAAAAACAAAACAAACGAACAAACAAAAAAAACCAACAAAAAAAAGAATTTACCAAAAAGATTTATTTTCATCAATCTTAGATAGCCTTCCAAGTAGTTGAAACCACGGGTGCACACCACCCCATCTAGCTAATTTTTTTATTTATTGTAGAGACGAGGTCTCACCAAGTTGCCTAGGCTGGTCTTGAACTCCTAGACTCAGACAATCCTCACCCCTGCCTACCAAAATGCTGGGATTACAGGTGTGAGCCATAGCACCTGGCTAATCTACTGTTTTGAAAATAAAAAACAGATGGTGGTTGCATTGGCTCATGCCTGTAATTCCAGCATTTGGGAGGTTGAGGTGAGAAAACTGCTTAGGCCAGGAGTTCAAGACCACCCTGAGCAACATAACAAGATCCCATCTCTACAAACAAACAAAACAAAAAAAATGAGCCAGGTATGGTGGCATACCTATTGTCCCAGCTACTTGGGAAGCTGAGATGGAAGGATCACCTGAGCCCAGGAGGTTGAGATTGCAGCAAGCTGTGATCATGACACTGCACAACCAGCCTGGGTAACAGAGCAAGACACCGTCTCAATATTTTTTTAAAAGGGTGGGATAAAAGAACAGGGAGAATGCTGTATTTTCAAGATTTTTTTTTTTTTTGAGTTGGAGTCTCATTCTGTCACCCAGGCTGGAGGGCAGTGGCACACCTCTCGGCCACCGCAGCCTCAACCTGCTGGGCTCTTGCCATCCTTGTGCCTCAGACTTCCAAGTAGCCAGAACTACAGGCACATGCTACCATGCCCAGCTGTTTCTTGATTTATTGTAGAGACGAGGTCTCGCCAAATTGCCCAGCTGGTCTTGAACCCGCGGGCTCAGGCAATCCACTCACCTCAGCCTCCCAAAGTGCTGGGATTACAGGCTGAGCCACCAAGCCCGGCCCGAGATTGTTTTTTAAAACAGTCCTTAGACAGGCATAAGAAGTGAGTGGAAGTAGAGGGATAGAGAACAGCAGGCAGTAAGAGGTGAAGGTGGGGCAAGTCTCTCCCCCATTCACCCTACCTGCCAACCAAAGAAGCTCGGCTTTCCCATGTTTTCTTTATACTTCTGGAGAATAATTCATTCAAAGAAGGGGTTTCCCTACAAAATAAAATCCCCTGGAAAATTAGCTGCTCCAAAACCCACAAATGTGATGAAAACAAATGAGTTAGAGTTGAAAGCATCAGAATACAAAGAATGATTGTTACAGATACGGTGGGTTGCCTTCTAGTGAATGGTTTCCTCTTTCACTGTAACAAAACCCTTGACATTTAGGCCTTGCTTCCTATAATAAAGGCTACATTTGTCCCCTTGAAAATTATAGAAGTGCCTATATGACTAAGTCGGAAATAAGCAGCAATGGTATATGTATAACTTCTAGGAAAGGTTCTGATGGTGAGGTGGCATGCTCTTTTCCTTCCTGCTGGCTGGAATGCAGATATGGTATCTGGAATAGAAGCAGTCACCTTGGATTAAGTTATAAACCTTGTGTTGAGCATGTCAAAAAAACCTAGGAGAAACCTGTGTTCTTAATGATAGTGGCAACCACAGCAGTCCCAGACTACTAATAGAGACTTTACATGAGAGATAAATGCATTTCTATCTTGTTTAAGTTATAATTATTAGAGGCACTCTGGAAAAAATAGGATTCGGGCAGGGCATGGTGGCTTATGCCTGCAAGCATTTTGGGAGGCTAGGGTAAGAAGATTGCTTCAGGCAAGGAGTTTGAGACCAGTCCTAGCAACATAGCGAGACCTCGGCTGGCTTGGTGGCTCAGCCTGTAATCCCAGCACTTTGGGAGGCCAAGGCGAGACCTCTTCTCTACAATAAATCAAAAACTAGCCAGGCATGGAAGTGTGCGCCTGTGGTTCCGGCTACTCGGAAGGCTGAGGCAGACGGATCATCAGAGCCCAGCAGGTCAAGGTTGTGGAGGCCGGGAGCGTACCACTACACTCCAGTCTGGGTGACAGAGTGAGACTCCAACCCCCCCCCCAAAAAAATAGTGAGACCTCATCTCTACAAAAAATCAAAAATTAGCTAGGCATGATGGCACGCCTTTAGTCCCAGTTATTCAGGAGGCTGTTGGCAGAATCATTTCAGTCCAAGAGATTGAGGTTACAGTAAGCCATAATCATGTCACTATTCTCTAGCCTGGGCAACAGAATGAGATACTATCTACAAAAAAAAAAAAAGAGGGATTCAATGTAAAATATTTAAAAAATCAGCCAGAAGTGGTGGCTCAGCCTGTTATCTCCGCACTTTGGGAGGCCAAGGCGAGAGTACTGCCTGAGCCTGGGGGATTGAGACCAGCCTGGGCAAGTTGGTAAGACCTCGTCTCTATAATAAACCATAAAAACTAGCCAGGTGTGTTGGTGTGCATTTGTAGTTACAGCTACTTGGAAGGCTGAGGAAGAAGGATCGCCTAAGCCCAGCAGGTCATGGTTACAGTGGCCATGAGCATGCCACTGCACTCTAGCCTGGGTGACAAGAGTGAGACCCCAACTAAAAAAAAAATCTTCACGTTTTATCTTTTTTTTTGAGTTGCATTCTCACTTTGTAGCCTAGGCTGGAGTGCAGTGGCATGCTCAAAGCCACTGCAGCCTCATCTTGCTGGGCTCAGGTGATCCCTCTGACTCAGCCTTCCAAGTGGCTGGAACTACAGGCGTGTACCATCACACTCGGCTAATGTTTTGAATTATTGTAGAGACGAGGTATCGCCAAGTTGCCCATGTTGGTCTCGAACCTGTGGGCTCAGGCAATCATCTCGCCTCCACCTTCCAAAGTGCTGGGATTACAGGTGTGAGCCACTGCGCTTGACACATTTTATCTTATTAAAAGACTATCTAGTGGGGACCAAAGGAAGGCCCAAACTTTACCTGTATGATGACCACTTGCATACCTAATCCTGAATTGTACCTCACATCTTTAAATTAAAAAAAAAAGACTATCTAATTCAGAGTCTGGATTGAGACTTTCCATGACAGCAAGTGACAAAAGAATGGAGAAAAATATGGTTGAGAAATTATAAATTAAGGAAGAGTTATTTAGCATACACAAGAAAATATGGTATACCAAAATTGTTATAAGAAAGATTTAGAAGAAATGAACTTTTTGCTGTAAGAGATATTTTAGCCAGGTGTGGTACATGCCTATAGTCCCAACTACTTGGGAGGATGAGGCTGAATGATCATTTGAGCCCAGGAGCTTGGGGCTGTTGTGTGCTATGATCATAAAACAACAGAGAGAAAGAGGGAGAGGGAGAGAGAGAAAGAGAAATATTTTGAAAAGATAAAGACAGATACATGACTTTCTTAAGAATTTTCAGTCTTAAATCTCAATTACAATGCTGGGAAAAACCCAAGAACAAAAATATCAGTAGCTTTGCCTTTCTTTCCAATTCTTTTTTTTTTTTTTTGAGTTGGAGTCTCACTCTGTCGCCCAGACTGGAGTGTAGTGGCTGCTCCTGGCCACCGCAGCCTCGACCTGCTGGGCTCTGGTGATCCTTCCGCCTCAGCCTTCCAAGTAGCTGGAACTACAGGTGCGCGCTACCATGCCTGGCTAATTTTTTTATTTATGGTAGAGAAGAGGTCTCGCCAAGTTGCCCAGGTGGGTCTCGAACCCGCGGGCTCAGGCAATTCACTCACCTCAGCCTCCCAAGGCGTGGGATTACAGGCTGAGCCACCGAGCCTGGCTTTGTTTTTTTTTTTTTTTTTTTTTTTAGTCAGAGTCTCACTTGTCACCCAGGCTGGAGAGCAGTGGCATGCTCATGGGCACTGTAGCATCAACCTGCTGTGCTCAGGTTCAACCTTCCAAGTAGCTGGAACCACAGATGTGTGTAACTGCACCCAGCTAATTATTTTGATTTATTGTATAGACGAGGTCTTGCCAAGTTGCCCAGGTTGATCTCAAACCCATGGGCTCGGGCAGTCCTCTCGTCTCTGCCTCCCAAAGTGCTGGGATTACAGGCATGAGACACCATGCCCGGCTCTTTACAATTCTTATGAGTAGGTTATCTAGCCATCTAATTATGGGGTACACTGGAGAGGTATCTTCCAATTCTGGAATTTATTTATTTATTTTTTTTTTTGACTTCGAGTCTCACTCTGTCGCCCAGACTAGAGTGCAGTGGCACGTTCCCGGCCACCGCAGCCTCAACCTGCTGGGCTCCGGAGATCCTTATGCCTCAGCCTTCCAAGTAGCTGGAACTACAGGCATACGCCATCACTCCTGGCTAATTTTTTTTTTTTTTGAGTTGGAGTCTCACTCTGTCGCCCAGACTGGAGTGCAGTGGCCGCTCTGGGCCACCGCAGCCTCCACTGCTGGGCTCCAGCGATCCTTCTGCCTCAGCCTTCCAAGTAGCTGGAACTACAGGCATGCACTACCACACCTGGCTAATTTTTGATTTATTGTAGAGACGAGGTCTCACCAAGTTGCCCAGGTGGGTCTCAAACTCGCAGGCTCAGGCAATCCACTCGCCTTGGCCTCCCAAAGTGCTGGGATTACAGACTGAGTCACCGAGCCCAGCCTGGAATTTATTTTAAATAAGAGTCATGTTTGGTTATGAATTTCTGATTAACACGTCTATATTATCAGAAGCTGATGATCAAAATGTGGTTGTAAGAGATAGGACAGACTGAAATTATGCCTATGTTCAATCTTTTTTTTTTTGAGTTGGAGTCTCACTCTGTTGCCCAGACTGGAGTGCAGTGGCCGCTCCCGGCCACCACAGCCTCACCTGTGGGCTCCGGCGATCCTTCTGCCTCAGTCTTCCAAGTAGCTGGAACTACAGGTGCGCACTACCATGCCTGGCTAATAATTTTTTGATTTATTGTAGAGTGTTTGGGGACTAAGAAGTTAAAGCATGAACTTGTCTACCTGGAAAAGCAGAGTCCAGATAAAAATAATACATGTTTTGCAATGTACTATAAATACAGGCCAAGGAAAAAATTAATATGAAATGATGGGAGCCAAAACCTTGAAGAAACAAACTACAGAGCACCTGATGATAAGAAAACTGCTGGCTGAGAAAACTCTAGCATACAGCGGCCATGTTGGAGGCAAAGGCCCCATGGATCTTGTTGGACGGACTCTTTTGTTTCTTTAAGAATGCATACTCATAGTTATAATAAAATTTGCTGATTAATTATAAGATTTTCAATTAACATCATAAATTATATGTTATAAATTCTATTGGAAAAACAAACAGTAAAGGTAATTCATAGAAAACTCTTTAAGTTTCGTTTAAGCTTTTAAGTTTCCTTTTCCCACAAGTTAACTTTAACCTCCTGTTCCTGAAGGCTAATTTTGAGACTCTTTGTTTCTTAATTATATTGTTTTTGCCTTTAGTGAAGCTGGACTTGTAGACCATAGAAAAACAAGTTACACCGAAACTCCCCTATCATGGTTTCTGCCTCAAGTCAAGCTGGTGAACAAGTTACTATGGCAACGGGATTCTTTACATATTAGCCACACACAAGTATATTAGAAAATAGGTTTTAAGTATAATCATAATTGTACTTTTAGTATGTTTCAAGATAGAGTAGAAAATAAGTTTCAATAAGTTTATAGTTTTATAATAATAAAAAATTCATACTGGTGATGATTAAGATTAAAGGAAATTTAATAAAAATAAATTCATAAGATATAATCTAGGGTTAAGTTTAGCATAGTGTTAAGTTTAATCATTAAGTAAATCATTAAAAAGAATTATTAAGCTTATATATGATTAGAAAAATTTATATAATTCATTGTGTGGTTTTATGATTAAAATTAGTTTTAGAACAATTAATAGTAGGTTAAATTTTAAGAAATATCATAATAGATTGTTTTGTTAAATCATAGAAAGTTAATAGAAAATATTACATTAAGTAAAAATAAGGATAGTTTATGAAGCATAGATTATTCATTAAATATTATAGAAAACAGTTTGTAAAACTATTGTCAAAATCATGCACTTGTTATTTTGATGTAAGCTTTGTGAAGCACGATATGCATCACGGAATTTTGATTGTTAATTGTTACCTTAAGCAAAAATCTTTTGTGAAGTACGTTATGCATCGTGAGATCTGTAAGCCCCCAGCAGGTATTTATCATGCTGCTGGAGGTTACAGAAAATGGTATATAAGCTGGAAAAAGTTTGAATAAAATTGGAACAGTACTGATCAGACTGAACCCAGAAGAACTGCCTCTGAGTTGTTTCTTCTTTGCCGTGTGCTCATTCCCCCGGTTCAGGTCCTACCCCTCTCGGTTGGAGCCAGTCTCCGACAATAGAGATGAAGTCTCGCCAAGTTGCCCAGGTGGGTCTCGAACCTGCGGGCTCAGGCAATCCACTCACCTCAGCCTCCCAATGGCGCGGGATTACGGGCTGAGCCACCGAGCCCGGCTTATGTTCAATTTTTTATGTCTTTCTCATTAATACTAAAATAACTTCATCATTTTAGTAAGAATTGGTCATGTCCTAATTTAAAAGGTAACACATTCAATTTATAATAAAAATTATGTAGCCTTCCTACAGTATCCCCCAATCTTTACAATGATGTTTCAATGACTTAAGCTCATCCACAAGATGAAAGATATACTTGTCCCACAGTGAACTCCATTCTACAGCAATATAACACGACTGAGTTTCAGTACATTCCAGAGGTTGGCCAACTGCTTACTCAAAGTTATATAAGGAAACAAGCTGGCAGAAAACATAAATTAGATCTGAAAATGAAATCAAACCATATGAGCCTGAGTGCAAAGACAGCTCACCAACATCATAATATTCACTCAAGAGAATATTCTAAAAGGCTAAAGATGCATTACCTGATACCAAAGCCAGACAAAGACACTACAAGAAAAAAACAGACCAATGAATGTTGATGCAAAAATCCTCAACTAAATACCAGTAAATCAAATTCAACAGCATACTAAGAGGATTATACACCATGTCGAAGTAAAATTTATTCCTGGAAGGATAATTTAACAGAAAAATCAATCTGTGTAACACACTACATTAACAGAATTAAGGGAAAAAAACCATAATCATTTCAAGTGATTCAGAAAAAGCATCTGACAAAATTCAATTCAAATCTTTTCATGATAAAAATACTTAATAAGCTAGGAATAAAAGGAAACTACCTTAACATAATAAGGAATATATAGTCATCCCTTGGTATACACAGAGGATTGGTTCCAGGACCCTAAATATATCCAAATTTGTGAATACTCAAGGCCTGCAGTCAGCCCGGCAGAGTCCCCATATATAGAATGTTGGCCCTCTATATATGTGGGTTTCACATTTCTCAAATGCACTGCTTTCATTCTATTTTGGTTGAAATAAATCTGGGTACAAGTGAGCCCACATGGTTCAAACCCATGTTGTTTAAGGGTCAACTGTATATAAAAACCCTACAATGCCAGGTGCAGTGGCTCAAGCCTGTAATCCCAGCACTTTGGGAGACCAAGGTGAGAGGATTGCCTGAGTCCACAGGTTTGAGAACAGCCTGAGCAACTTGGTGAGACCTCATGTCTACAATAACTAAAAAAATTAGCCGAGCGAGGTTAGCGCACACCTGTAGTTCCCACTACTTGGAAGACTGAAGCGGAAGCATCACCTGAGCCCAGCAGGTTGACTCTGGGGTGGCTGTGAGTGTGCCACTGCACCCCAGACTGGGTGACAGAGTGAGACTCCAACTCAAAAACAAACAAACAAACAAACAATCAGGCCAGGCTCAGTGGCTCAGCCTGTAATCCCAGCACTTTGGGAGGCTGAGGCGAGTGGACTGTCTGAGCCCGCAGGTTCGAGACACGCCTGGGCAACTTGGCGAGACCTCCTCTCTACAATAAATGAAAAATTAGCCGGGTGTGGTAGCGTACACCTGTAGTTCTGGCTACTTGGAAGGCTGAGGCTGAAGGATCGCTGGAGCCCAGCAGGTCGAGGCTGTGGTGGCCAGGGGCATGCCACTGCACTTCCAGTCTGGGTGACAGTGAGACTCCAACTCAAAAACAAACAAAAAAAACAACCAAAAAAAAAAAAAAAATTAAAAAAACCCCACTGCTAACACCATATTCAAAGTGAAAGACTGAAAGCTTTTCCTCTAAGGTCAGAACAAGGATGCTTGAGTTAACCATTTTTATTCAATATAATACTGCAAGTCCTAGACAGAGCAATTAGGCAGAAAAAAGAAATAAAAGGCATCCAAATTGGAATGGAAGAAATAAAATTATCTCTGCTCACAGGTGACATGATCTTATATATGGGAAATCCCCATAACCTGAAGAATACATAAAAATTGATAAACTAATAAAATAATTCAGCAAAATTGTAGGATTAAAAATCAATACACAAACAACACTTGTGTTCCTTTACACTAACAATAGCATCAAAAGGAATAAAATACTTAGGAGTAAACTTAAGCAAGGACATTTTTTTTTTTTGGTCAGAGTCTCTGTCGCCCAGGCTGGAGTGCAGTGGCATGCTCATAGCCACCCCAGCATCGACCTGCTAGGCTCAGGCAATCATTCTGCCTCAGTCTTCCAAGTAGATGGAACCACAGGCATGTGTCACCTTGCCCAGCTAATTTTTTTGCTTTACTGTAGAGACGAGGTCTCGCCATGTTTCTTAGGCTGATCTCGAATCCCTGAGGCTCAGGCAATCTTCTCGCCTCTGCCTCCCAAAGTGCTCGGATTACAGGCATGAGCCACTGCTCTTGGCAACAAGAATATGTTGTTTTTTGTTTTTTTTTTTTGAGTTGGAGTCTCACTCAGTCGCCCAGAGTGGAGTGCAGTGGTCGCTTCCGGCCACCGCAGCCTCGACCTGCTGGGCTCCGGCGATCCTTCCACCTCAGCCTTCCCAGTAGCCGGAATTACAGGCATGCGCTACCACGCCCGGCTGATTTTTTGATTTATTGTAGAGATGAGGTCTCGCTGCCCAGGTGGATCTCGAACCCCGCGGGCTCAGGCAATCCACTCATCTCAGCCTCCCAAAGGCGCAGGATTATAGGCTGAGCCACCGAGCCCAGCTCAAGAATATGTTTTACAAAAGACAGTGAAAACTACAAAATGTTGCTGAAAGAAATTAAGACAACATAAATAAAAGACATCCCTGGTTCTTGGACTGGAAGACTTAATATTGTTAAGATGTCAACACGACACAAAGCTATCTACAAATTCAATGTAATCTATCAAAATTCCAACAATGTTTTTGTAGAAAGAGAAAAATGCATCCTAAAACTCATATGCACTCTCAAGAAATCCTGAATAGCCAAAACAATCTTGAAAAGGAAGAACAAAGTTAGAGGTTTCATACTTCCTGATTTCAAACGTATTAAACAAAGTTACAGTTATCAAAACAGTGTGGTACTGGCATAAAGACAGACATGTAGACCAATGAATAGAATAGAGAGCCCAGAAATAAATCCTCATATATATGGTCAAGTGACTTTTCTTTTTTTTTTGAGTCGGAGTCTCACTCTGTTGCCCAGGCTGGAGTGCAGCAGCACATTCACAGCCAGTGCAGCCTCAACCTGCTGGGCTAAGGTGATACAGCTATCTCAGCCTTTCAAGTAGGTGGAACTACAGGCACATGCCACCACGCCCAACTCATTGAGTGACTTTTCAACAAGAATGCTAGCTAAGATAATTCAATGAGGAAAGGGTAGTCTGCAAAAGAATGAAGTTGGACTCTTACTTAACACCATATACAAAAATTAACTTTAAATAGACCTAAATGTAAGAGCAAAAACTGTACAACACTTAGAAGAAAACATAAGGGAAAAGTTTCATGATATAAGATTTGGTAATGATTTCTTACCTATGACATTAAAAGTCAGACAAAAAAATAGATAAGTTGGCTTTGCTAAAATTCAAAACTTTTATGTGTCAAAGGATACTAATAACAGAGTGAAAAGGCAACCCATGAAATGGGAGGAAATAATTGTAAATCATATACTTTATAAGGGATTAAGATCCACAATATACAAAGAACTCCCACTACTCATTAACAAAAAAACTAAAAAAAAAAAAAAAAAAAATTAAAATGGACAAAAGACTTAATAGAAATTTCTCCAAAGAAGATATAAAGACAGTCAATTTTTTTCTGCTATGACTTCTAATTATTGGTGACACTTTAAAAGTTTTGCTTTTGTCTATCCACTTTACAGAATTTCTTACTGATTTTAAAAAGTTTATTTGATTATCTTCAGCTTTCTAAGTGTCAATTGATGTAATCTATAAATAAACAACAATTAAGAGTTCTTTTTAAAAAAAAAGACAGCCAAAAGAACACAAAGAGACGCTCTACATCATCAATCATTAGGGAAATGAAAACTAAAACTATGGTAATAGACCGCCTTAACAATCACTGCATGGTTGTTATTAAAAAAGCAGAAAATGACAAATGTTGGTAAGGATGTATAGAACTTGAAACACTTGTGCATTGTTGGTGGCAATGTAAAATGGTTCAGGCACTGTGGAAAATGGTATGGCGATTCCTCAAAAAAATAAGTAAAGTACTATTCCACTTCTAAGAATATACACAAAAGAACTAAAAGCAGGCTGGGCTTGGTGGCTCAGCCTGTAATCCTAGCACTTTGGGAGGCTGAGGCAAGTGGATTGCCCGAGCCCACTGGTTCAACTTGGCAAAACCTCGTCTCTATAATAAAATAAAAATAGCCGGGTGTGGTAGGGTGCGCGTCTGTAGTTCCGGCTACTCGGAAGGCTGAGGAGGAAGGATTGCTGGAGCCCAGAAGGTTGATGCTGGAGTGGCCGTGAGTGTGCATGCCACTGCACTCCTGCCTGGGTGAAGGAGTGAGACTCCAATTCAAAAAAAAAAAGAACTAAAAGCAGAGACTTGAATAGATATTTGTACAACAATATTCACAGTAGCATTATTCACAATACCCAAAAGGTAGAAACAACCCAAATGCCCATCAACAGATAAATGAATAAATATACTGTGGTCTGTACATACAATGGAATATTATTCAGCCTTAAAAAGGGAAGAAATTCTGACATAAGTGATGACATGGATGAACATGGAAGATATTGTTCTAAGTGAAATAAGCCAGTCATAAAAATAACAAGCCGGGCTTGGTGGCTCAGCCTGTAATCCCGGACTTTGGGAGGCTGAGGTGAGTGGATTGCCTGAGCCCGTGGGCTCGTGACCCGCCTGGGCAACTTGGCGAGACCTCATCTCTACAATAAATCAAAAATTAGCCAGGTGTGGTAGCGCGTGCCTGTAGTTCCAGTTACTTGGAAGGCTGAGGCGGAAGGATTGCCGGAGTCCAGCAGGTTGAGGCTGCAGTGGCTGGGAGCGGCCACTGCACTCCAGTCTGGGTGACAGAGTGAGACTCCAAACTCAAAAAAACAACAACAACAAAAAAAATCCAACCAAACAAATATAGGCTGGGCATGGTGGCTCAAGTCTGTAATTCCAGCACTTTGGGAAGCCAAGGTGAGAGGATTGCCTGAGTCCAGGGGTTCGAGACCAGTCTGGGCCTTGGCAAGACCTCATCTCTACAACAAACCAAAAAATTAGCCAGACGTAGTATTTTGCACCTGTAGTTTCAGCTACTTGGAAGGCTGAGGCAGAAGGATCACCTGAGCCCAGCAGGTTGAGGGTGTGGTGACCGTGAGCGTGTCACTGCACTCCAGCCTGGGCAACAGAGTGAGATTCCAACTCAAAATAAAAAAAAATATATATATAAAATATATATGAAATATTTAATTTCACTCACATGAGGAGCCTAGAATAGTCAAATTCACAGAAATAGAAAGTAGAGTGGTTGCCAGAAGCCAAGGGAGGAAGTAATGGAGGCTTATTGTTTAATGGGTAGAGTTTCATAAAGAGAAGGCGAAGTTTTGAAGATGTTCAGTGGTAATGGCTACACAACAATGTGAATGTATTTAATGTCACTGAACTATACATTTAAAAATGGTGAAAATGGGCCGGGTTCGGTGGCTCAGCCTGTAATCCCAGCACTTTTGGAGACTGAGGCGAGTGGGTTGCCTGAGCCCGTGGGTTCGAGACCCACCCAGGCAACTTGGTGAGACCTCGTATCTACAATAAATCCAAAATTAGCCAGGCGTGGTTGCACACACCTGTAGTTCCGGCTACTTGGAAGGCTGAGGTGGAAGGATTGCTGGAGCCCAGCAGGTTGAGGCTGCGGTGGTCAGGAGCATGCCACTGCACTCCGGTCTGGGCGACAGAGTGAGACTCCAACTTAAAAAAAAATGGTAAAAATGGGGCTGAGCCCAGTGGTTCACTTTGGGAGGTGGAGATGAGAGAACTTCCTGAGTTCAAGATCAGCCTGGGCAACTTGCAAGACTTCATCTCTGCAATAAATTTTAGAAAAAGAAGCCAAGTGTGATGATACACACCTGTAGTTCCAGCTATTTGGAAGACTGAGGCAGAAGGCAGATATGCACATGTAGTTCCAGCTAGTTAGAAGCCTGAGTCCAGCAGCTTGAGGCTGCAGTGGCCATAAACATGCCATTGCACTCCAGCCAGGGTAACAGAGTAAGACTCCAACTCAAAAAAAAAAGGTTAAGGTGGTAAATTTTGTGTGTATTTTACATCATTTTAAATTTTATGCTATGTGTGGTATGAAAGGGCCAAAGCTGCTCTTTTACTCAATGTTTGCTCCATTGATAAAATAAACTTTTTTTTTTTTGTTTGAGTTGGAGTGTCACTCTGTTGCCCAGACTGGAGTGCAGTGGCATGATCACAGATCACTGCAGCCTCAAATTCCTGGGCTTAAGGGTACCCTCCTCAGGCTCTGGAGTAGCTACACCTAGCTAATTTTTTGTAGTGACAAAGTGTCACTGTTGCCCAATCTGGTCTGAAACTCCTGGCCTCAAGCAATCCTCCCACCTTAACCTCCAAAAGTGCTGGGATTATAGGCGTGAGCCACTGCACCTGGCCTAAATGAACAATTTTTTTTTTTTTTGAGTTGGGAGTCTCACTCTGTTGCCCAGACTGGAGAGCAGTGGCCGCTCCCGACCACCGCAGCCTCGACCTGCTGGGCTCTGGCGATCTTTCCGCCTCAGCCTTCCAAGTAGCTGGAACTACAGGCGCGCGCTACCATGCCCAGCTAATTTTTTTATTTATTGTAGAGATGAGGTCTTGCCAAGTTGCCTAGGTGGGTCTCGAACCTGCGGGCTCAGGCAATCCACTCACCTCAGCCTCCCAAAGTGCTGGGATTACAGGCTGAGCCACCGAGTCCGGCTAAATGAACTATTTTTAAATGCTACAAAAGTACATACCTTTCTGTAAAATAGTGCTAGGGACCCAGTTCTCTTGGGCTTGCTTATTCCAGTTGGATGTACCTCTTGTGCTTTAGTCAAATGGGTCTGTTTTGGAGAAGAGCCAATTAGTGACTGGGCGGTAAGTGATACAGGACTCTTGACTTTGGACTCCTGAGTTGCATTCACGGTAATAGGTATCAGTGTGATCTCTCCAGCATCATTTGCAACACCTGAATGTACAAGAAAGATTTCTCAGTTTTAGAAATAAGCTGCAATACATTCTAGGAAAGTTGTCAATTATATATATTTTGTCATGTATATGCATGTGTATAAAAGCATAGGATTATGTTAGAGTAGGTGAAAAAGGCTTCAAAATATTAATCCTAGCTTACAACTGAATTCTTATTTTTTATTTCTTCCTGAAACAAGAAGATTCTGTTTTGTTTTCATACTTTATATTTATTTTAAAAAAGAAAATTTTGGGGCAACTCCTTCAAGTCCCCTCCCACTGTGGGAACTTTTCTGTCCTCTCAAAAAATCCTAATTTCAAAAAAAAAGAAAATGTTCTCTATTTTTCATGTGCCTATGATGTTTTAATACTTTAGACTTATTGTAGGAAAAAGCACATTTTGTTTTATTTTGAGCATCTAAAGAGATGTTTTTAGTAAAAAAACCCAAAATTCTTGCTCAATATACTCATTTGGAAAGCTCACATAAGAAAATAAAACAAGTCTTAACAAAGAGAGTAGTAAATCTATACAATCTGAAAACTCAATAAACAGTATGGACTTAAACAAAACAAAAGGTGGGGCATTTTTAGGGAAGTGAAATTACTGTGTATGATGCTATAATGGTAGATAAATGTCATTATACTTGTCCAAAATCCATAAACTGTACAACACCAAGAGTGAACCCTAACTTAAACTAAGGGGTTTGGGTGATAAGGATGTGTCATAGTAGGTTCATCAGTTGTTAACAAATATAGTACTCTGGTGTGGGATGTTGATGTTGGGGACATTGTATACGCCTGTGGTTGGGGAAAGGGGTATATGGGAGGTGTGTCTGTACCTTCTTCTGAATTTTGCTATGAACCTAAAACTGCTCTAAAAAATCCAATCTATTAAAAAAAGAATAAAGTATAGGTTCAAGAAAAAATAACAAGTTAGAAAAACCAAGTGATTCAATTTAGTAAGATATTCCTTAAATTTTTATCCAACTCAGAAAAAAATAAAACATTAAAATATTACCATGCAATGGAATTGTGACTTTATGTCCTGTTGTCCCTGTTACTGTGGTTGTTGCCATTGTTAGAAGAGTTTGACCAGGTAAAATTGATATATTTTCTGCAGTAATGCTTAAAGAAGGAGCAATTTTCAATTTTGTTCCTTCTGTTATGATCTTATCCATAAGCATTTCCTTTGGGGGGTCCTCTCCAAAAAGTCTTCTCTTAGCACTCCCTGCAGCTGGAGAACTGTAGCGTTCATGGACAGAAATTGGAGACAGTGGTTGCATATCTAATAATAAGAAAAACAAATTTAAAACAGTTTGAAATGTATTCCAAAGTAATAAATCACATTCACTCATTCATTCAACACATAGTCTGAGATATTACGCTAGCCACTAGGGATAGCAGTGAATAGTACGGCCTCTGCTCTCATGGAACATCAAGTCTAGTAGGAGAGAGAGGCATGAAATAAGTCCTAAGAAAATCTGAAAAGTAGGATCGCTCATATTCTTGATTTCTTAACTTCTGTCTATATTAATGGAGCAAAACATTAAGGATAGAGTAGAAGTTAGAGACAGAATAATGTGAGCACTAAATTTCAGAAAGTTCTATGTCTTCCAATCTTACCCAGTAAATAGCACCTAAAAAGGGAAGCAAAAGCAAAATCAGTGATTTGGGTCACAGACTTGCTTTGTATTGCATCCCTGCACTTCAAGCAGTTTAAGAAAGTAGACATGGAATCACCTTAAATAAAGCCATGAGAAGATATGAATAAAGGTGACATGACTCTGCTTACTTTGTCTTCATCTCAGGACTGGAAGTAGTGTGTTGATCAAGGATAACGTAAGGGTTATGGATTATGCCTTTCTTCCAGTGCTATCCTTCCTCAAAATCTGCTCTCTAATCCCTTTGTACCAAATGCACAGATTCTTCTAGGCCCTTACAGTCCTACATCTTTTTTCATAAATCTCCACCAGCCAATTGTTCTTTATAGTTTATATGGTGGGCATGTCTATCCAGACAGCAACCATTCAAGTATATCCTAAGAATGACCCTATGTTCCTTGGTGAATGTGTGTTCGTTGTTCTAAGTTATAAAATCCAGGAACAGTCAGCTTGGAAGTTTATGCCATACCAGTGAAGAACATCTGGATGCTGACCTGTTCCTTGGGATGCTAAACATGCAAGAGACCAAGGCCCTTTGCTTTAAGCCAGGTAGAGGTTGCTAAGTAGAGGTTGCTATGTGACCAAAATGCTTGTCACAAACAGTAATGGTTTTTTACCTGTCCAGCTGACTGCCCCTGGACATATTGTTTAAGTATTCAATAAACTCTATGTCTCATCTGCTGTCTCTGGGTCTTTTTTTCAGCCTCTTGAACACTGTGCTGCCCTTACTGGACTCACTGGTGGCACGCCCACAGTCACCACAGCCTTGACCTGCTGGGTTCAGGCGATCCTTCCACCTCAGCCTTCCAAGTAGCTAGAACTTCAGGCATGCGCCACCATGCCCAGTTAATTTTTTTTATTTACTGTAGAGAAGAGGTCTCGCCAAGTTGCCCAGGATGGCCTTGAACCCCTGGGCTCAGGCAATCCTCTTGCCTCTGCCTCCCAAAGTGCTGGGATTACAGGCATGAGCCACTGTGCCTGGGTGGTTAAGTTTTTAAAAAAGAAATAAAACAATTCTCAATATTTCCAATGTTTTAAATTATAGTATACTAACTAAACATTTTTACTATTTTAAAATTTCTCTAAACATTAATAAATGACAGTAAGAGGAGTTTTTAACATTTTGGCATAAAGGTTGCAAAACAATCATAATTATTTCCACTGATTAAGACTGCTTTGCATTCACAGCTTGCACAGTCATTTCTATGATTCTGCACTGCATGTAAAGAAAAGACTGCAGACACACACACACACACACAGTCCAAAATGGATGTACCTTACTATGTAACCTGAATACTTGTTCATCTAAGATTTATTCAGGGATGCTGTGTGGTCAGAAGACTATTTTTTTGAGTCAGAGTCTCACTGGTGTCCAGGTTTGAGTGCAGGCACTCTTACAGCCACCGCAGCCTTGACTGGCTGGGCTCAGGCAATCCCTCTGGCCTCAGCCTTCCAAGTAGTTGGAAGCACAGGTATGTGCCACCATGCCTGGCTAATTTTTTTGATTTACCATAGAGATGAGGTCTTGTTAAGTTGCCCAGGCTGGTCTCAGGCAATGCTCTTGCCTCAGAAAATTTCTTTTTTTTTTTGAGTCTGTGTCTCACTCAGTCGCCCAGACTGGAGTGCAGTGGCATGCTCATGGCCACTGCAGCCTTGACCTGCTGGGCTCGGGTGATACTTCCACTTCCGCCTTCCAAGTAGCTGGAGCCACAAGCGTGCACCACCACATCCAGCTACTGCTTTGTTTTATTATACAACGCCCAGCTAATTTTTTTAAAATTTATTTATTGTAGAGATGAGGTCTCGCCAAGTTGCCTGGGTGGATCTCGAACCTGCGGGCTCAAGCAATCCACTTGCCTCGGCCTCCCAAAGTGCTGGAATTACAGGCTGAGCCACCAAGTCCGACCACCTCAGAAAATTTCTTAACTGATTTTTTTTTGAGTTGGAGTCTCCCTCTGTTGCCCAGGCTGGAGTGCAGTGACATACTCCCAGCCACCACAGCCTCGACCTGTTGGGCTCTGGTGATCCTTCCGCCTCAGCCTCACAAGTAGCTGGAACAGGCATGCGCTACCACGCCCAGCAAATTTTTGATTTATTGTAGAGACAAGGTCTCACCAAGTTGTCCAGGCTGGCCTTGAACCCCTGGGCTAAGGCAATCCCCTCACCTCGACCTCCCAAAGTGCTGGGATTATAGGCCACTGTGCCCAGCCTCTTAACTGATTTTAAAAATCCAAGAGCTTTATAATCCAGCAGATGCAATCACCAGTTCGCTCCATCACAAGAGAAAATTAGGAATAAAGCACAAAAATCTTCCCACTGGTAAGGCTCAAATGAACTACTTTAAGAGAGTATAGATAAGTCATTTGTTAGATGAACTTAAGCATC
This sequence comes from Cephalopachus bancanus, assembly GCA_027257055.1. Lineage (NCBI taxonomy): Eukaryota > Metazoa > Chordata > Mammalia > Primates > Tarsiidae > Cephalopachus > Cephalopachus bancanus. The sequence goes on along the minus strand of JAPVLO010001266.1, from coordinate 68,397 downwards.
CCAACAAGAATATGAGTTCTATTTTAAATATTTTTTTTATAGAGACATACGCAGATAAAGGAAGAAGATAATTTTTGTCAAATTTGGGAAAGTAGGTATTTAGCTTTTTCTTTTTGAAGATGGAATCTTGCTATTTTGCCTAGGCTGGCTTGAACTCATGATCTTTCTACCTCAGCCTCCAAAGTAGATGGAACTATAGGTACATGCCACCATGCCTAGCTTAAGCTTATTTAAATAGTCTTCTATTAGCATTCAGTAAAGATTACATCTGTTTACTAAAAATCCAAAGTACTATTTCCATAATAAATGATATCACAATTTTTAAAAAAAGATTACATTAAAAATTCTATTTTTTTTTTTTTTGAGTAAGAGTCTCACTCTTATTTCTCAGGCTGGAGTGCAGTGGCACACTCATGGCTACTGCAGCCTTGACCTGCTGGGTCAGCCTTCTGCCTCAGCCTTCCAAGTAGCTGGAACTAGAGATGCACACTACCATGCCCGGCTAGTTTTTATGATTTATTGTAGAGATGAGGTCTCACCAAGTTGCCCAGGCTGGTCTGGAACCCCTGGACTTAGGCAATCCTTTTGCCTCAGCCTCCCAGAGTGCTGGGATTATAGGCTGAGCCACCGTGCCTGGTCTATTTTTTTAAAATTTATTTTAAAGATGTGGGGTACAATTCAGGATTAGGTATACAAGTGGTCACCATACAGGTAAAGTTTGGCCTCCCTTTGGCCCCCACTTTGCCTGGTTTGAAATCAGATACCCTTATTGATGTTGTATCCCCCCAATCCCATAAAAATTCTATTAATGTAATATTAAAAAGTTTATACTGAGCCTCACAAGGGTGCTGGCACAGGCATCAGGCACCTCTGCAAATCCTGATGAAAAAACTAGTTTTCTTAATAATATATTCACAAGACTTGAAATTTTCTCTGGCAAAAAAAAGATCTTTGTTTTTTTTTTTCATTATTTTACCAGTGTTGAACCTACCCTTCCGAACACTCCCACTGTCAGTCCGAACTTCCTTGACTCTTGGATGCATTATAGGCGACATTGGCATCATTGGAAGATGTCCCAGTACACTTCCTCCATTTCCTGTTTCCAAATTATTTGGGAATATAACCTGCAGTAAACAAAAACTCTTTTCTTTACATATAAATAAAGCCATTGATTAAAATTCATAAAATAAATAAGAAAAAAATGTTTTTTAACTTCTTTCACTATTTTATTTCCCTTTCTTCTTACTTCTTCACAAAACAACTTGCATAAAGTACTCAACTATTTATGTCATCAAATATATGAAAACAGCTTATTTCACTTAAGAAGTAAACACAAGAAGTAAACATATGGGTAGGCACTATAATCCTCCATTTAGAGATGAGAAAATTGAGGCTCCAAATGTGAAATGTGCCTAAGAGCACACTACCACTAAGGTATAAGGGAGCAAGGCCTTCAACCCAAATCCTTCTCCTTCAAAGTTTTTGGCTCTATACGAATGTCTCTGAAGGAGTTCAAAGTTCTACAATAGAAATATGCTGATGAATACTGAAGATTTTCCAGTTATTCACAGTGCGATGCAAATGATAAAAGAAGCATGGAAAAAAGATTTGAAGAAATCATCTTCTTTTCAATTCTTCTTGGTCTTGGACTGTTCTTCCAGTAGTTTTGGATTAGGAAAAAATTCAAGATTAATGAAGTATAGGGAGACACAGAAAAGCAAAGAAGAAACAAAAGATGTAGTTACAGAAGAATAAGAGGTAGAGAAAAAAATTCTCAATTTCTCACATGATTTTGAATTATTAAATGTGTGACTTGTGTATAACTTTTAGCATAAACTTTTGATTTTTTTATTCTAAATACTATTAATAAAAAGTGTTCAAATGTTTATACATTTAAAAATTTAAAAATAATTACATTAATGGTTTTTTAGACATGACAAAAGCACAAGCAAAAACAAAAACAAAAACTTGAACATCATCAAAATTAAAAATTTTGTGTTCAAGAGACAACCAAAGTGAAAAGGCCGAGTGTGATCATCCCACTACACTCTAGCCTGGGTGACAGAGTGAAACACAACTCTAAAAAAAAAAAGAAAAGAAAAAAGTGAAGATAATCATGATGAGACTTTGCCTTAAAAAAAAAAGAACAAAAGTGAAAAGACAACCTAGAGAATGAGGTTTTGCAAATCATATACCTAACAGGGGAGGTGTATCCAGAATATATAAGGAATTTCTATAACTCAATAATAAAAAGACGGCCGGGCTCGATGGCTCAGCCTGTAACCCCGCGCTTTGGGAGGCCGAGGTGAGTGGATTGCCTGAGCCCGCGGGTTCAAGACCCGCCTGGGTAACTTGGCAAGACCTCATCTTTACAATAAATCAAAAATGAGCCAGGTGTGGTAGCGCTTGCCTGTAGTTCCAGCTACTTGGAAGGCTGAGGCGGAAGGATCGCCGGAGCCCAGCAGGTCGAGGCTGCGGTGGCCGGGAGTGGTCACTGCACTCCAGTCTGGGTGACAGAGTGAGACTCCAACTCAATAATAATAATAATAATAATAATAATAAAAAGACAAAAAATTTAATTTATCAAAAGATCTGTATGAGCCGGGCTCGGTGGCTCAGCCTGTAATCCTGTGCCTTTGGGAGGCTGAGGTGAGTGGATTGCCTGAGCCCGCGGGTTCGAGACCCGCCTGGGCAACTTGGCGAGACCTCATCTGTACAATAAATCAAAAATTAGCCAGGCGTGGTAGCGCGCGCCTGTAGTTCCAGCTACTTGGAAGGCTGAGGCGGAAGGATTGCCGGCACCCAGCAGGACGAGGCTGCAGTGGCTGGGAGCGGCCACTGCACTCCAGTCTGGGGGACAGAGTGAGACTCCAACTCAAAAAAAAAAGATCCGTACTAACATTTCTCCAAAGAACAAATACAAATGATCAACAAGCACGTGAAAAGATGCTGAACATTATTAGCCATCAGGGAAATGCAAACCAAAACCACAGTGAGATATCACTTCAAATCTACTACAATGGCTGAAATTGAAAACACAGCACTGGGTGCAGTGGTTCATGCCTGTAATCCCAGCATTTGGGGAGGCTGAGGCAAGAGGATTGCCTGAGCCCAGGGCTTAGCGACCAGCCTGGGCAATTTGGCGAGACCTCGTCTCTACAATAAATAAAAAAAAAAATCAGTTGGGCATGGTGGTGCGTGCCTGTAGTTTCAGGTACTTGGAAGGATGAGGCAGGAAGATCACCTGGACCCAGCAGATCAAGGCTGTGCTGGCCATGAGCATGCCACTGCACTCCAGCCTGGGCGACATTGTGAGACTCCAGCTAAAAAATATATATATATATAAAAGGAAAGACAGCAAACACTGGTAAATATATGGAGAAATTAGAATCTTTATACACTGATGGTAGGAACAATAAATGGTACCGTCACTTTAGAAAATAGTCTGACAGGCCAGGCACGGTGGCTCACGCCTGTAATCTCAGCACTTTGGGAGGCCAAGTGAGAGGATTGCTTGAGCCCAGGAGTTCAAGACCTACAATGAGATCTCATCTCTACAAAACAAATTTTAAAAATTATCTGGGTGTGGTGGCATGAGCCTGCAGTCCCAGCTACTCAGGAGGCTGAGGTGGAAGAATTGCCTGAGCCCAGGAGGCTGTGGCAAGCCATAATCACACCACTGCGCTTCAGCCTGTGTGACAGAGTGAGATCCCAACTCAAAAAAAACACCCTAAAGACAGTCTGACAGTTCCCCCAAAACTTAAAAAGAGTTACCATACAACCCAGCAATTCTACTCTTAAAAATATATACTCGAGAAACATGAAAACTATAACCACACAAAAACTTGTGCCTCAATGTTCACAACAGCATCGTTCATTATAGCCAAGAGGTGAAAAAAATCCAAATGTCTACCAAACGAATAAACTATTTAAAGTAACTTTGCTTATATAAACTCGAATTCCATTTTAACAAGGAAAAATATCTAGAACAAAGTCTAAAATATAGATACAAAATACTAATACTAATTACTATTCATACTTCAATTATAACGTGTGTTTTAATACAACGTGGGGGGGGATTGGCTGTTGAGGGAAACTGCTAGGGGAGGGAGGGGCATACCTCATCAACAAGGGTACCTGCATGATCAGTGTTTACCTAACCCTGATTGTACCCCACATCTTTATAATAAAAAAAAAAATACAATGTGGCATACCATACATATTATGTGGCAATAAAAGGAAATGAAATGCTGATACATGCTATGACATGATTGAACCTTAAAACCATGCTAGGTGACAGAAGCTAGTCACAAAAGAACACATTTTCATAATTCCAATTATATGTCATGTTCAGAATAGGCAAATCTATAGAGACAGAAAGCAGATTTGTGGTTAATTTAGGGCCGGGCATGGTGGTTCATGCCTATAATTCCAGCACTTTGGGAGGCTGAGGTGAGAGGATTGCCTGAACTCAGGGGTTCAAGACCAGCCTAGGCAATTTGGCGAGACCTTGTGTCTACAATTAAAAAAAAAAAAAAAAATTAGCCGGGCTTGGTGGCTCAGCCTGTAATCCCGCGCCTTTGGGAGGCTGAGGTGAGTGGATTGCCTGAGCCCGTGGGTTCGAGACCCGCCTGGGCAGGGAGACCTCATCTCTACAATAAATCAAAAAATCAGCCGGGCGTGGTAGCGCATGCCTGTAATTCCGGCTACTTGGAAGGCTGAGGCGGAAGGATCGCCGGAGCCCAGCAGGTCGAGGCTGCGGTGGCCGGGAGCGGCCACTGCACTCCAGTGTGGGCGACAGAGTGAGACTCCAACTCAAAAAAAAAAAAAAATTAGCTGAAGTGGTGGCATACACCTGTAGTTCCAGCTACTTGGACGGCTGAAGCTGGAGGATCGCCTGAGCCCAGCAGGTTGAGGTTACAGTGGCTGTGAGTGTGCCACTGTACTCCAGTCTGAGCGACAGAGAGACTATGACTCAAAAAAAAAAAAAAAAAAAATTACAGCAAGGGAGAAGATGGGGGCAGCGAAGTCATAGCTGAAGGATGTGCGTTTCTTACTGAAGTGATGAGTATGCTCTAAAATGGACTGTGGTGATAGCCACACATATCTAGAATATACAAAATATCACTTAATTACACACTTTAAATGGGTGAACTGTATGACATGTGGATTATATCCTGATAAAGCTGGGTCTTTTAAAAATAAATAAATTATCAGTCTTGCTCTGACTCACTTCTTCACAAGTGGGAACTCTGTTTGCAGAAGCCTGAAGAGCCTCCCACAGTGCCGAACTCTGGCTCCATGCTAAACTCTCCAAGATCTGTTCTTCGATGCTATTTAGGTGCTTCACCATGTCCCTTGAGAGTCCCTCCTCTGAGCGGATCACCACCTCAATAACCTGGAAAGGAGAAAATTGAAAAGGCAATGTGGATTCAAGCAGTCTGTTTTAGTCTGGGCTTGCACGTATGCCTGGCTCTGGCCTAATTCTGTGACACAGAACCAATGCTATCCTTGAACCATAATTCTGTGGTTTACTAATATCTTCTAATTTATAAAAGAGCTCTTAAGGTCTTTAAAATATTTTCACACTTATTTCTGTTTTTCATGGTTTATTTTATACATAAAAAATTGAGACAATGATAGGTGGAAACTGGTCAACAGCCCAACAATGGTAGAAGTCAGGCCTTAGGTTCCCAGTCCAGTTCTATTTTGAATGTCCTGCCCCTTTCCAGACTATTCTTCCCAATATCTCAAAAGAACAGAATGAATAAACTGTTTAAAGTAACTTTGCTTATATAAACTATAATTCTATTTTAACAAGGAAAAATATCTTGAACAAAGTCTAAAATATAGATACAAAATACTAATACTGATTACTATTCATACTTCAATTATAATGTATGTCTTAATATTCACATCTATGTGTATTTTCTGGTTTTCTTCAATGAATATATATCATTTATGTGATTTAAAAAAAACCCAAAGGCAGGCAGGCATGGTGGCTCATGCCTGTATCCCATACTTTGGGAGACGGAGGCAAGAAGACTGCCTGAGTCCGCGGGTTTGAGACCAGCCTGGGCAACAGGGCAAGATCTCCCTCATCTCTACAATAAATAAAAAAATTAGCCGGGTGTAGTGGCACACGCCTGTACTTCCAGCTACTTGGAAGGTTGAAGTGAAAGGGTCACCTGAGCCCAGCAGGTTGAGGTGGCAGTGGCCATGAGTGTGTCACAGTACTCCAGCCTGGGTAACAAAGTGAGACTCAGATGCAAAAAAACAACAAAAAACAAACAAAAAAAAAATCCAAAGGTATTTTGAATAAAATAACCATGTTACAAATAAAAAAAAATTGCTTTTAGGTTGTGGGCAAAAACTAAACTTTTTCCTAATGGCGATGAATACACACATCAACATTAAAGTAAGTACACAGAATCACTTTTTCCCCAAGAAACCTAAAAATATTTAAATCACACTCAATAAACAATTCAAACAGATTAAGTTTTCCAATGATCTGCATTTTCTACAACTTCAACTCAGGCATACCTTAATTCTTCCGACTAATTTTCCTATTATCAGTCATTTGAAAGTAGGACAGATGACTGAGTATTAACTAAATCATGCCAATAAGCATAATAGTAGCGTTAGTCTTAAATTCCAACGCTCTGTAACAGTAAGTGTTATTGATTGTAATGACTAAATGTTATTTAAAAAAATTTTTTTTGTAGAAACAGGGTCTCACTATGGTGCTAGGCTGGTCTTGAACTCTTGGCTTCAAGTGTTCCTCCCATCTCAGCCTCCCAAAGTGCTGGGATTACAAGCCTGAGTCACCATGCCTGAACTACTAAATGTTATTGACTATGATGATGTAGGTCAATAGCTTTAACCTTTATGTTTTATTTTTATTTTTTAAAATTTTTATTCAATAGTTATAATAATTTTTCTTCAAAAATAAAATAAAATCCAAGTTAAACTTCTTACTATTTTATTTTCCTACAAAAGAAGCATTCAAATGTATACGTTTTATTTTTTAAAGGTTAGTAAAAATAGTTCTAGTAGAAAAAAAAGGTAAAGTAAGTAAGATTCGTTCATACTGAATTAGCTCATATTTGGGGAAGAGGCCTGATCAGTTTCTATGGTTCCATTAATTAGACTAAAACCACAATCAATTTTAGTCAAGTTTTTTCCTCCTGGAAGAATGTTTTTTTTGTTCTTCACCATGCACCTGTTTAATAAGATAATAATTCTCATTCATAAATATGAAAAATCTGAAGTTAAGTATGTGGTTCCAGGTCACATCTGCAAGTCAGTGACAGAAAAAGAACTGGAGCTGTGAGACGGGCTTAACATGCTGATCCCTCATTCTCCACCTTCTGCTCTTGATTCCACCCAAGGGGAACATGTATCTTCAGAACACCTCTCTGGAAGTACTTTCCAGATGTCACCACAGTGTGTTTCTTCGGGACTAAAACAAACACAATGTTTATATGAGGCACACCATGACAGAACTTTGCTCTCATCTCACCTTATAAAAGTAAAATGGTTGCAAATTGAGAACTTCGATAATCCAAGGAAAAGTACGAGGTGAGCTATAGGCAAAGAGCACAATTTCCAAGCAACAAGTCATCAGGGAATGGTGAAATATGTCCTGCTCTAAAAGAACCTTGGGGAAAAGAAAGACCACGCTTTAATATTTCTCAGCAATTTCAGTCTTTGCCATTCTATAAAGAAAACTATAGAAACAAGATAAAATAACTTGTGTAAATTATGTTAGATTACCAGAGATAAAAGTTTGAGTTCTCAAACTAAAAGTTTTTCTTATCTCTAATCTTGCTCAGTGGTAGATCTTAAATTTAAATGAGGTGTACATAACAATCTGCTTTGAAATCTGAACAAATAATAAAATAGTCAATATTTTCATCAGGAGAAAAGCATTAGGGTTGGTTCTTTTTTTATGATAGTTAACTGTTTAACCAATATAAGTGTTTATTAATCAAAACACAGAAGTGGAAGGTAACAGGTCATAGCTAAGACAAAAAAGTTCAGAAAAAGAAATAATTCACTGATGAGATAAAGTCTTATTTTACCACTGAGTTTATGAAATTTAATATAAGTTCAGATATATAGTATACTCAGTCTCCCAAGTACAGCTGGAACTACAGGCCTAGCCAACCACACCCCACTAATTTTTTAATTTTTTGTAGAGAAGAGGTCTCGCTATGTTGCCCAGGCTGGTCTAGAACTGCTGGGCTCAAGCAATCCTCATGCTTCAACCTCCTGCTGGGATTATAGGCATGAGCCACTACACCTGGCCAAGTTTTCAGTTTTAAAGATCGTGTTTGTTTCCTTCCTTCTTTCAAATATCACTTTAAATAAACAAAGAAAATAAGAAATAGAACTCCCATCCTTGATAAAACTAGATAAATCTGTAACTGCAAACCATTACACACACACGTACACACACATATATGTGTGTGCGAGTGTGTGTATATATATATATATATATATATATATGAAATATATATATATGAAGACTGGAAGTAGGTGAAAGGATGACAAATTACTCAGCAGAAAGGAGGATGGTCAAACATAAGGGGCTGCAGAGAGACACAAAGCAAAAGAATATAATCTCTGGAATCTGGGGAAAGGCACAGCAGCTGAAGACACAAGCAGAATGGAATGCAGGGATAAGGTAGGACCAACATGGATGGGTGATCTGAAAGTCTATAATAGTTAGAGCCCTTGGGTCCCCACCCAATCCCCACTCTAGTCTATCTCCACAGGGATCTGCAGGATTATTCTCTAGAGAAACTGGATCAGAGACTCAGCTAGAGGACACCAGGCACAGAAGAGAATGAGGTTTTAGGTGAAAGTCTGCAGGCTGAACGGTGAGACCAAATTTCCTTTTCTTGTTCTGATCTACAACACCAAAAGCCAGGTAAGAGATGAGCAGATCTATCCCTGGAGAAATTGAAATATTTCAGAAAAGCCTTACAAACACCAACAGGTAAAAATTTCAAATACTACATGACTAGCTAGCTGAGGTCATTGAACTTTTATCCTCATGCACATAGAGCTTTGATATAACTTTTTAGTGCTTCATTCAAAGGTAAGTAGATACTCAAGAATAACCTGAAATTTGAAAAAAATTTCCAATTGAGAAATACAGGTCAAAACAAACAGAAAGGCTGGGTGTGGTAGTACATGCTTGGAGTTCAAGCTACTCAGGAGGCTGAGATGGCAGGATCACTTGAGTCCAGGAGTTTGAGACCAGCCTGGGCAACATATCAAGACCTTGTCTTAAAAAAAAATTAAAAACAGAGGGAAAAAAACCAAAAATTCCAAAGAGGCAGAGACAAAGCAGACAACAGAAGAAAAGCTCAAAGAAATCTAAATTAATAACTTCAAAGAACAAGAGATAGAAATGAAAACATAGCTGAAAATTCATTAAGAGTAGATGACAAAAAATTGAGTAAATATCCTTAAAAGCAGGATAAAAGAGACAAAGAAACAGAAAATAAGAGAAGAAAATAAAAAGGTCAATTTAGAAGTCCATCATCTGAATAATAAAAGTTCCAGAAAGATAAATCAATGGGTAATACATCATTAAAGAAATAATGCTTCGTGACCCGCCTGGGCAACTTGGCGAGACCTCATCTCCACAGTAAATCAAAAATTAGCCGGGCGTGGTAGTGCACGTTTGTATTTCCAGCTACTCGGAAGGCTGAGGCGGAAGGATCGCCGGAGCCCAGCAGGTTGAGGCTGCGGTGGCTGGGAGCGGCCACTGCATTCCAGTCTGGGCGACCGAGTGAGACTCCCACTCAAAAAAAAAAAAAAAGAAATAATGCAATAAAATGATCAAGAACTGCAGTATGTAAATTTATAGACTAAAAAGGCAACTCTGTAGAAATATCCAACATGTGAGTGAAAAAATCCACAATAAGACACACATCTGGCTGGGTGCAGTGGCTCATGCCTGTAATCCCAACACTTTGGGAGGCTGAGATGGAAAGATTGCTTGAGCCCAGGAGTTCAAGAGCAGCCTGGACAACATGGTAAGATCCCATTTCTATAAAAAATTTAAAACTTAGCTGGGTGTGGTGGTATGAGCCTGTAGTCCCAGCTACTTGGGAAACTGAGATGAGAGGATGGCCTGAGACCAGGAGTTTGAGGCTGCAGTAAGTTATGATTGTGCCACTGCACTTCAGCCTGGACTACAGAGCAAGACTGCCTTTAAAAAAAAAAAGGAAGATACTGAAAGATTCCGAAAAGAAAAAACAAATCACATACCAATAACTGGGAATTAGAATGCTACTGGACTTCTCATTAGCAATATTGGAATCTAGAAGATAATGGAGCAATATCTTCAAAATCATAAAGAAAAATTATTGTCAATCTGCAATTCTTTTCTTTTCTTTTTTTTTTTTTTGAGTTGGAGTCTCAGACTGGAGTGCAGTGGCAGCTCCCAGCCACCGCAGCCTCAACCCACTGGGCTCCGGCGATCCTTCCGCTTCAGCCTTCCGAGTAGCCGGAATTACAGGCATGCGCTATCACACCCGGCTGATTTTTTGATTTATTGTAGAGATGAGGTCTCGCTGCCCAGGCGGGTCTTGAACCCGCGGGCTCAGGCAATCCGCTCACCTCAGCCTCCCAAAGGAGCGGGATTACAGGCTGAGCCACCGAGCCCAGCTAATTCTTTTCTTTTTTAAATTAATTTTTTTTAAAGATACTTGCTATGCTACCCAGGTTGAAGCACAGTGGCTGTTTATAGGCGTAATCACAGTGTATTACTTCAAACTCCTAGGCTCAAGTGATCCTCTCACCTCAGCCTCCCATCAATATAGAATTCTATACACAGACAACTATCAATCAAGTATGAGTTTAAAATAAAGGAATTTATACAGTCTTAAAAAAGGAACTTAAGGTGAGATAAGGTTTCTACACTTTGCTTGAATTGGTAAAATGTCTACACCAAAATCTACAAAAAAAAAAATATTTACAAAGTCTAAAAAATGCTTAAGCAACTCACAGGGAGGCAGGAAAAGTAAAACAGAAAACACAACAACAAAAGAATGAGAAAAAACAGGAAACAAAAATAAAATGGCAGACAACCCCTAACACATCAAGAATGAACTGTAGTATGGCACACTCCTGTGGTTCCAGGAAGGATCATCTGTGCCCAGCAGGTTAAGGCTGCAATGGCCATGAGTGTGCCACTGCACTCTAGCCTGGGCATGAGAGTGAGACTCACACTTAAAAAAAAAAAAAGACCCGCGGACCCAAGACCCCCCGACCCACGTAGCTGCCTGGCTCTTGTGCTCGCCATGTCTGGCTCCTCCAGCGTCGCCGCCATTAAGAAAGTGGTTCAGCAGCTCCAGCTGGAGGCCAGGCTCAACCGCGTGAAAGTTTTCCAGGAAGCTGCAGACTTGAAACAATTCTGTCTGCAGAATGCTCAGCAAGAACCTCTGCTGACTGGAGTATCTTCAAGTACAAATCCCTTCAGACCCCAGAAAGTCTGCTTCTTTTTGTAGCAAAAGGAGTCTTTCAAAGGTTTCCCAAACCACTTCTTACTAACCAGTGAATATTCAAGAGAGCGAAATTTGAAGCCTGTACAAAAGCTCATCCCTGCAACTCACATGCCATAATACACAAACTTCTACTTTTGTCAGTCTTTAACATCTACCTCTCTAAATTTTCATGAATTTCTATTTCACAAGAGTAACTATTTTATATCCACTGGTAGCAGCATACAATAAAATACTTAGTATAAAAAAAAAAAGAAGGGCTGGGCACAGTGGCTAAAGCCTGTAAACCCAGCACATTGGGAGGCGGAGAGGAGAGGACTGCCTGAGTCCAGGGGTTCAAGACCAGATTGGGCAACTTGGTGAGATCTCGTCTCTCTACAATTAAAAAAAAAAAATAGCTGGGCATGATGGCATGCCTGTAGTTCCAGCTACTTGGAAAGCTGAGGTGGAAAGATTGCCTGAGTCCAGCAGGTTGAGGCTGCGGTGGCCGTGAGTGTGCCACTGCACGTCCGCCTGGGAGACAGAGTGAGATTCTAATACAAAAATAAATAAATAAATAAATAAATAAAATAAAAAAAAGAATTAAATATAAGAGGTCTAAATTTACCAATTAAAAGATTGAGATTAGCAAAGGAGATTTCAAAAAAACATGACCCAACTATATACTGCCTACAAAAAACTCATTTCAAAGACAATTTTATAGGTTGCTTGAAAGCAGAATGATGGAAAAAGATATACTACACAAACATTAACCAAAAGAAAGCAGGAATCAGGGATATTCCAATAGGAAAAGTGGAAGTTAAGTTATCCCTCTTTGTGGACGATATGATTCTATACCTTGAAAACACTGGGGGGGGGTCTGTCAAAAGCCTCCTCACACTGATAAATGACTTTGGTAAAATCACAGGTTACAAAATCAACATGCAAAAGACAGTTGCATTTCTATACACCAGCAACAAGCAGGCAGACAACCAAATAAAAAGCATAACTCTATTCACAAAAAAGCACACACAAAAATGAAATACTTTGGAACCCACCTAACCAAAGAAGTGGAAAACCTTTAAACAAGGACTATAAAATGCTGCTCAAAGAAATAAAAAATGATACAAACAGGCTGGATACAGTGGCTCAAGCCTGTAATCCCAGCACTTTGGGAGTCCGAGGAGAGAGGACTGCCTGTGACCAGGCATTTGCATCCAACCTGGCCAACTTGGCGAGACCTCGTCTCTACAATAAATTTTAAAAAATTAGTCGGGTGTGGTGGCATGTGCCTGTAGTTTCAACTACTTCGAAGGCTGAGGCAGAAGGATCGCCTGAGTCCAGTAAGTCAAGGCTGTGGTGGCTGTGAGCCACCACACACACTGTACTCCATCCTGGGCAAAAGAATGAGATGCCAACTCAGGGGGAAAAAAAAAAAAGAATGACACAGACAAATGAAAAACCATTCTATGCTCATGGATTAGAAGAATCAGTACTGTCAAGATGTCCATTCTACCCAAGGCAATCTATAGATTCAATGCAATACTCATTACCAACACTATTTTTCCCAGACCTAGAAACAACAATACAGAAATTCATATGGAAACAAAAAAGAGCACTAATAGGCAAAACAATCCTCAGCAAAAGGAATAAAGCAGGATGTGTCACACTTCCAGACTTGTAATGAACTTTATTATACATCTACAGTAACCAAAACAGCCTGGTATTTGTATAGGAATAGGCACATAGACAACAGAACAGGACGGAGATTCCAGAAGCAAAAACACAGTCTCTCAACCAACTCATCTTCTACAAAGCCACCAGTAACAATTACTGAGGCTGAATGTGGTGGTTTATGCCTATAATCCCAGCACTTTGGGAGGGTGAGGCAAGAGAACTGCTTGAGCCCATGAGTTCGAGACCAGCATGATTTATTGTAGAGATGTCTCATCTCTACAATAAATCAAAAAAATTAGCTGGGCGTGGAGGCACACGCCTGTAGTTCCAGCTACTTGGAAGGCTGAGGTAGAAGGATTGCCTGAGCCCAGCAGGTTGAGGCTGCGGTGGCCATGAGTGTGCCACTGCACACCAGCCCGGGCGAAAGAGTAAGACTCTGACTCAAAAAACAAACAACAACAACAAAACAATCACTGGGGAAAGGAGGCCATATTTAGCAAATGGTGCTGAGAAAACAGGCTGATTACATGCAGAAGAATGAAACAGCACCCCTACCTATCACCATATACAAAAATCAATTCAAAATGGATCAAAGACCTAAACGTAAAACTTCAAACTATAATAATCCTAGAAGAAAATGTAGGAAACACTCTTATGTATACTGGAGGAGGCAATAAATTCTTGACCAAGTCCCCAAAAGTGAATGACGTAAAAGCTAAGATAGACAAGTGGACCTCATCAAATGGAAAAGCTTTTGCACAGCAAAAGAAACCATCAAGAGAGTAAAGAGACAACTCACATAATGGGAAAAAATATTTGCAAATTATGCATGTGACTAAGGTCTAACATCCAGGATCTGTAAGGAACTCAAATAAAGTGAAAGGAAAAAAACAAACAACCCCATTAAAAAGTGGGCAGGCTGGGCTCAGTGGCTCAGCCTATAATCCCAGCACTTTGGGAGGCTGAGGTGAGAGGATTACCTGAGCCCAGGGGTTTGAGACCAGCCTGGGCAACTTGGTGAGACCTCGTCTACAATAAATCACAAAAATTAGCTGGGCGTAGTGGCATGTGCCTGTAGTTCCAGCTACTTGGAAGGCTGAGGTGGAAGGATCACCTAAGCCCAGCAGGTCGAGGCTGCAATGGCAGTGAGGGTGCCACTGCACGCCAGCCTGGGCAACAGAGTAAGACTCCAACTCAAAAAAAAAAAAAAGTGGGCAAAGAACATGAACAGACACTTCTCAAAAGATGACATACAACCAACAGACACATGAAAAACCGTTCAGCCTCACTAACCATCAGAGAAATGCAAGTCAAAACTACAATGAGATAGCATATAACTCCAGGATGAGGCTGGGTAAGGTAGCTCTCGCCTATAATTCCAGCACTTTTGGAGGCCAAGGTGAGAGGGATTGCCTGAGTCCATGGGTTCGAGACCAGCCTGGGCAACTTGGTGACCATCTCTACAATAAATCAAAAAATTAGCCGGGCATGGTGGCATGTGCCTGTAGTTCTAGCTACTTGGAAGGCTTAAGCTGAGGGATCACCTGAGCCCAGCAATTCGAGGCTGTGGTGGACAGTAGCGTGCCACTGCCCTCCAGCCTGGGTGACAGAGTGAGACTCCTACTCAAAAAAACCCCAAAAAACTCCAGACTGGCTATCTTTAATTAGTAAAAAAAACCATAGATGTTGGCATGGGTATAGACAAAAGGGAATGCTTCTATACTGTTTGTGGGAGTAAAAGCTAGTTCAACCTCTATGGAAAGCAATGTGGTGATTCCTAAAAGAACTAAAAATTGACCTTCCATATGATCCAGCAATCCCTCTCCTGAAAGTTTACCTGGAGGAACAAAAATCATTCTACAAAAAAGACACCTGCATGCACATGCTTACTGTCACACTAGTCTCAATAGCAAAAACATGAAATCAAGTCTACTGCCCATCGAAAGTGGACTGCATAAATAAAATGTGGTACATATATATGATGGCATATTAGGCAGCCATAAAGAAGAGCAAAATCATGGAAATCGCAGCAAATTGGATGGAATTGGAGACTACCATACTAAGTGAACTATTACAGAAACAAAGAACTGTAGAATTGTAGAGATAACTGTACAACTGTAGAATTGTAGAAACAATATGACTAGTGTTTAGGGCTCACTCATAAGTAGGCCCTGAACACTACTCATATTAGCATAAGAGAGGGACCAGCAGTCACTGGGTACTGCTAGGGGAGGGGGGGAGGAAGGGAAGGAGGAGGGTAGGGGGCACATGACAACCCAAAGAGTACCTGGTCCACTACCAGGGGGAGTGAGGGTCAGTTAGCACCTGCACACAGCCTACCTATGTAGTTAATCCTTACTTGTATCCTGCATCTCTATAATAAAATATAACTTAAAAAAAATAAAGGGCAGGGCTCAGTGGCTCAGCCTGTAATCCCAGCACTTTTGGAGGCCGAGGCGAGTGGATTGCCTAAGCCCATGGATTCGGGACCAGGCAACTTGGCGAGACCTCATCTCTACAATAAAATAAAAAATAGCCGGGCATGGTAGCACACGACTGTAGTTCTGGCTACTTGGAAGGCTGATGCAGAAGGATCGCCGGAGCCCAGCAGGTTGATGCTGGGGGGTCCGTGAGCATGTGTGTCACTGCACCTGGGCGAAGGAGTGAGACTCCAACTCAAAAAATAAGAAAGAGAGAGAGAGAGAGAGAGAGAGAGAGAGAGAGAGAGAGAGAGAGGGAGGGAGAGAGACAGAGAGAGAGAGACAGAGAGAGAGAGACAGAGAGAGAGAGAGACAGAGAAGGAAGCAGGAATGGCAATACATGAGTACATGAGGGTACCCCAAAAAACCAGGAATTATTTTTTTGGAAGGAGGGTCCTTATAGTATAGGTGTTCCCTGAACCCATGGGCATCAGTATAACAGCTAGCATTGTGACAGACTGTGTTTGACTTCAGTGAGTTTTTTGGGGTCTTTCAATGAGTTTGCCTATTTCATAATGGGTGATTTACGAGCACGCCGCATTGAGTATTCAGCAGTGTTTGACCAAAAACGGCATGGCCTCTGACTCCCCGCTCCTTATTCACCCAATCTTGTCCCAAGTGACTTTTTTTGTTTCTCCAGTGAAAAAAGTCCTCACAGGAAAACAATCTGTCAATGTGTAAGAGATGAAACAAAAAATGGCAGAAGCATTAAAAGGCATAAGAATTGACAAGTTCAAAAACTGTTTGGAGAAGTAGAAAAAGCATCTTGATAGGTAACTGAAGTCTAAACATGTAAGAATAAAACCACAATTTTTTACAAATCCTGGGTTTTTGGGTCCCAGAATTTATAAACATCAGGTAGATTTCAGAGCAAAGAAAATTACCAAGGACAGAGAAGAGTATTTCATAATGATAAAAGGGTCAATTCACTAAGAATACAGAGCAGTCCCCAGTAGATATCAAACAGACCTTCAAAACATGTGAAAAAAATTTAATAGAACTGAGATAGATAAATCCACAATAATATCTGGTTATTTCAACATTCTCTCTCAACAATTGATAAAACTAGACAGAAAGTCAGTAAGCATGTAAGAGAATTCAACATCATCAACTAACAAGATAGAGCTGACATTTATAAAACACTCCACCCAGCCGGGTTTGGTGGTTCAGCCCGTAATCCCGCACTTTGGGAGGCTGAGGTGAGTGGATTGCCTGAGCCCGCGGGTTCGAGACCTGCCTGGGCAACTTGGCGAGACCTCATTCTACAATAAATCAAAAATCAGCCAGGCATGGTAGCGCGTGTCTGTAATTCCAGCTACTTGGAAGGCTGAGGCGGAAGGATTGCCGTAGCCCAGCAGGTCGAGGCTGCAGTGGCTGGGAACAGCCACTGCACTCCAGTCTGGGCGACAGAGTGAGAATCCAACTCAAATAAATAAATAAATAAATAAAACACTCCACCCAACAATAGCAGAATACAGCAGGCCCTTAAATAACATCATTCTGCTCAACATCAAGTTATAGCATTAATGAAAAAAACTGATTCCTGGCTGGGGCCACTGTCTTATGTAGAGTGTGCAGATTCTCCCCACATCTGTGTATTTCCTCTCACATCCAGAAGATATGCACATTAGGTTAACTGACATGCCTCGATTGTACCAGTACTAGTGTAGGTATGTGAGTGTGCCCTATGATGAAATGGTGTCCTGTCCAGGTTTGGCTGCCTTTTGCACTGAGCAGCCAGAATAGGTTCTGGCCACCTGAGACTCTCAGCTGGGAAAACTGGTAAATAATAGTCTTGTTTTTTTTAATCTTTCTTAAATATACGTATAGCTCACATTTACTTCAGTGTTTAATATTACAAGTGTTTTGGTCTTGGTTTGGCATGGTGGCTGACACCTGTAATCACAGCACTTTGGGAGGCTGAGGCAGGAGGACTGCTTGAGCCTGAGAGTTAGAGACCAGACTGGACAACATAGCAACATCTCATCTCTTCAAAATAATCAGCCAGGTGTGGTGGGGCATGCCTGTAGTCCCAGTTAATTGGGAAGCTGAGGTGGAAGGATCACCTGAACCCAGGAGGTCAAGGCTGTGGCGAGTTGTGACTGTGCCACTGCGCTCCAGCCTGGGTGACAGAGTAAGAATAAGACCAAAAAAAAAGGTGTTTTGGGACAGGCTCAGTGACTCAAGCCTGTAATCCCAGCACTTTGGGAGGCCGAGGTGAGAGGACTGCCTGAGCCCACAGGTTCGAGAATAGCCTGGGCAACTTGGTAAGACCTCATCTCTACAACAAAATTTAAAAATTGGCCAGGCGTGGTAGTGCACACCTGTAGTTCCAGCTACTTGAAAGCCTGAGCCCAGCAGGTTGACACTAGGGTAGCTGTGAGCATGCCACTGCACTCCAGCCTGGGTGATGGAGTGAGACTCCAACTCAAAAAAAGAAAAAAAAGGTGTTTTGGTCTTTATTTATTAGTTTGATGTTTTTGTGACCAGATATATTATGCCATAGGAACTTAACTATTGTTTGTATCCATTAGCCTATGGCAAAATTTGTTTCATTATATGTCTTTTGCTTAAACCCACAGTTTCCAAGAACCTATTGACAATGTTAAATAAAGACTTACTATATCCAATCTTTTCATCCAAATGTCCATAGAACATTTACCAAGATAAACCATATCCTGAGCAATAAAATAACCTCAACCAATTTAAAAGATTTGAATTCATACAGAGTGTGTTATAAAAGCATAGAAATGGAAAATACAGTAGTAGCTGAGGGCAA
Organism: Cephalopachus bancanus; assembly: GCA_027257055.1. Taxonomy (NCBI): domain Eukaryota; kingdom Metazoa; phylum Chordata; class Mammalia; order Primates; family Tarsiidae; genus Cephalopachus; species Cephalopachus bancanus. The sequence goes on along the minus strand of JAPVLO010001266.1, from coordinate 49,960 downwards.
CGTGACTCTAAAGGGGCAGCCATGAGAGAAATCTTTGTGGTGACAGAACAGCTCAGTATTTTGATTTTGGTGGTGCTTACATAATCGACACATATGATACAATTGTATACAGGTATACAAAGTTTGTTTCAATGCCAATTTCCTGATTTTGATATTGTGCTATATAAACTGTAACCACTAGGGTAAACTGGGTAAAAGAACTTCTCTGTACTACTTTTGTAACTTTCGTTTTTACTTTGGTTTTTTTGTTTTTGAGTTGGAGTCTCACTCTGTCACCCAGGCTGGAGTGCAGCTAGCATGCTCACGGCCACCACAGCCTTGAACTGCTAGGCTCAGGTGATCCTTCAGCCTCAGTCTTCCAAGTAGCTGGAACTATAGGCATGTGCCACCATGCCCGGCTAATTTTTTTTTTTAAATTTATTGTAGAGATGATGTCTCACCAAGTTGCCCAGGTTGGTCTCAAACTCATGGGCTCAGGCAATCCTCTCACCTCCGCCTCCCAAAGTGCTGGGATTATAGGCGTAAGTCATCATGCTGGGCCTATTTTTGCAACTTTCTGTGAATCTATGTTTCAAAATAAAAAGTTAAAAAACGTATATCTTTCTCAGGAAGCCCTGGGAGCATATGCTCCATCAATATGTTAGTGTAAACCATGAAAGAGGAAGACATAGAATCCAGAAAAAAAGGGAAATCAACTCACAAGAGATAAGATGAAAATTTCCAAGTAAAAACAAAGAAATCCTATTACAGTAGTTATGAGCATCCTTAGACACCAACCTGTTTCTATTGGAAGAGAAAGTCAGAGGGAGGCTGGGCTAGGTGGCTTAGCCTATAATCCCAGCACTTTGGGAGACCGAGGCAAGTAGATTGCCTGAGCCCGTGGGTTCGAGACCAGCCTGGGCAACTTGGCAAGACTTCATCTCTACAATAAAATAAAATAAAATAAAAATTAGCCGGGCGTGGTAGCACACACCTATAGTTACAGCTACTTGGAAGGCTGAGGCCGGAGTCCAGCAGGTTGACGCTGGGGTGGAAAAAAAAAAAAAAATAAGAAAGTCAAGAGGGAAAGAGAGCAGAAAATTGAATTTGTAGAAAAATTATTTGGCTGGGCATGGTGGCTCACGCCTATAATCCCAGCACTTTGGGAGGCTGAGGCAAGAGGATTGCCTGATCCCAGAAGTTTGAGACCAGCTTGGGCAACATGGAGAGACCTCATCTCTACAATAAATAAAAAAATTAGTCAGGCATGGTAGCACATGCCTGTAGTCCCAGTTGCTTGGAAGGCTGAAGTGGAAGGATCACTTGAGTCCAGCAAGTTGAGGCTGCAGTAGTCATAAATGTCCAATGCACTCCAGCCTGGGCAACAGAGTGAGACTCTTGACTCAAAAAAAAAAAAATGTTATACATAGCTTATTGGAGTGTGTTCAGACTTGGTCAAATAGCCTAAGAAAATGAAGCAATTAAAAAAACCATCACTTTATAATCACAAATCCTGGGAGGTATGGACAAATAGCTTAATCATCTGTTGGTTTAATAGATTGGAGGGATTTATTATCAGTAGCTGAAATCTAAAGGGAAAGGACAGTGATAATGTATTCTCATTTCTGCTTAGATGTGGCTAGCCCTGCATGGGCTAAATCACCTAAAATATCATCTTGGCCAAGCGTGTCATAAATGGCTGACTCCAACAGTGCCCTATAGAGCTCTCAAAAAACTGCTTACAGGCTGGGGCTTTTGAACCTTGCTGGTGGTTGGGAGAGTGGATTTACTTACTGACATGTCCATCCCATGAAGTCTTCGTGTTTCCTGAACGATTACAGTCTCTAGTATTTTATAATACAAAATTTCTGCCAGTTTTAGTCTGTTTACAGCAAAGTCTATAGGAAAAACAGAGGGAAAAAATATGCTAATGAATTTTAGTTGTTAAGGACTGAAGAATAAAAATTATGTACACTTATGTCTGATACATTAAGAATAGCAGGGAAGGAAAAAATTTGAATTTCTGATTTTGGGGAGACTATCTACCTTCAACGCTGTGCCAATTTTAGTTTGCTCTTCTTACCTATGTGAGATCCTGGCTGTTCATCAGTTGATTGAGTATAGTGTTGGCAGAAAATTTCTCCTATTCTTTTCACTATATTTGTAATGCCTTCCATGGGATTACGTACACAGGATCTACAAAATATAAGAGGAACCTAATTACCAGAAAAAACAACAAGCTACTGGCATTCCTTACTTCGAGAATTAGTTTTATTTTGTTTTGTTTTTTTGTAGGGGTCTCACTCTGTTGTCCAGGCTAGAGTGCAGTGGCATGATCACGCCTTAACACAGCCTTGAACTCCTGGGTTTAGGTGGATTCTTCTGTCTCAGCCTCCTGAGTAGCTAGACTATAGGCATACGTCACCTTACCCAGTGAATTTTTTATATTTTGTAGAGTCGCAGTCTCACTCTATTACCCAGGCTTGTCTTAAACTCCTGGGCTCAAGCAATTCTCCCACCTCAGCCTCCCAAAGTGCTGGGATTACATGCATAAGCCACCATTTCCAGCTTACCTTGTTTTTTCTTTTTTGAGTTGGAGTCTTACTCTGTTGCCCAGACTGGAGTGTAGTGGCACGCTCCCAGCCACTGCAGCCTCCACCTGCTAGGCTCTGGCGATTCTTCCACCTCAGCCTTCCAAGTAGCTGGAACTACAGGCATATGCTACCACACCCAGCTAATTTTTTATTTATGGTAGAGATGAGGTCTCGCCAAGTTGCCCAGATGGGTCTCAATCCCATGGGCTCAGGCAATCCACTCCCTCGGCCTCCCAAAGTGCTGGGATTTCAGGCTGAGCCACCGAGCCCAGCCTTGGTTTGGTTTTTACCAAAGTTCTACTTTCAGTTGTAAACTTACATATGTAAACAAAGCTTTATATACATAAGTTATATATTTTTACATATGTTAAGAAACTTTGTTTTTAGGAATTTGACTACTTTATCTATCTCATATGAGTGGAATCATGCAGTATTTGTCTTTTGTGATTGGTTTATTTTACTTAGCATAATGGACTCAAAGTTCATCCATGCTGTAACATATAACAGGATTTCCTTCTTTTTAAAGGCTGAATAACCAAAAAGCGTACCTGCATAATGAACATTTGTATACATAACCCTGAATTGTATCCCATGTCTTTAAAATAAAAATATTTAAAGTAAAAAAAAAAAAATGGCTTAGCCTGTGATCCCAGCACTTTGGGAGGCCAAGGTGAGTGGATTGCCTGAGCCCGCGAGTTCGAGACCAGCCCGGGCAACTTGGCAAGACCTCATCTCTACAATAAATCAAAAAAAATTAGCCAGGCATGGTAGCACACGCCTGTAGTTCCAACTACTTGAAAGGCTGAGGCAAAAGGAGTGCTGGAGTCCAGCAGGTTGATGCTGGGGTGGCCGTGATTGTGCTGCTGCACTCTAGCCTGCGTGATGGAGAGAAACTCCAACTCAAAAAAAAAAAGTAAAAAAATAAAATAAATAAAGGCTAACTAGTATTACATCATATGTATATATCAATGTGTACCGATGGGCATTTGCTTCCACATCTTGGCTACTGTGAATAATGCTGTAGTGAACATTGTGTGCGACATTTCTGTGAGATCTCAATTATAATTATTTTGGATACATACCTAGATGTGGTGTTGCTGAGTCATATGGTAAAGCTATTTTTATTTTTTGAGGAACCCCCATAATTTTTTTTTCCATATGGCTGTACCATTTTACAATTCCACCAACAGTGTGGAAGGGCTCCAATTGCTCCACATCCTCCCCAACACTTGCCATTTAAAAACAATTTTTTTTTTGGTGGGTGGAATAGTGGCCATCCTAACAGATGTAAGGCAATATCTCTTTGTGGTTTTGGTGGATTCTTCTGTCTCAGCCTCCTGAGTAATTTTCCTGATTAGTGATGTTGGCCATTTGTGTATCTCCTTTGTAGAAATATCTGCTCAATTCTTTATATATTTTTTAATTGCGCTATTTGTTGTTATTGAGTTGTAGGATTTATTTATACACTCTGGATATAAACCCCTTATTCAGTACATGGTGTACAATCATTTCTCTCATTCCATAAATTGTCTTTTTACTCTGTTGATGATTTTCTTTGCCACATAAAATTTTTAAAGCTTAATGTAGTCCCTTTGTCTATTTATGCTTTTGTTACCTGTGCTTTTGGTGTCACAGTCAAAGAAACTTTACAACGTCATGAAGTTTTCCCCTCATGTTTCCTTCTAAGAATTTCAAATTTGCAGGTCTTTAAATGTTTAGTTATTTTATATATTTTGAGTTAAATTTTTGAATATAATGTGAGAGTCTGTTTCATTCTTTTGCAGGTGGATATCCAGTTTCCTCAATACCATTTACTAAAGAGATCCTTTCCCCCCTGCATAATCTTGGCACTCTTGTCAAAGATAATTTGACCATTTATGTGAGAGTTCATTTCTGGGCTCTCTATTCTGTTCCACTGGTCTATAGGTCTGCCTTTATGTCAATACTATACTATTTTGATTACTAGAACTTTATGTTTTGAAATCAGAAAGTGTTAAGCATCTAGCTTGTTCTTTTTCAAGATTGTTTTGAATACTCAGGGTACTTTGAGATTCCATATGCATTTTAGGATGTTTTTTTCTAAGTCTGCAAAAAATGACATTGGGGATTTGATAGGGATTGCCCTGAATTTGTTGATCACTTTGGGTAGTATGGACATTTTAACAATATTAAGCCTTTCAGTTCACAAACATGGATGTCTTTTCATTCGTGTCTCATTTTTAAAATCTTCTGCATTCCATATTTCCTTCCTTTTCTTGTTGCTATAAAATGTTTGTATAGTTGCCTAGCCACCTCTTTTCAAGTTATTCATATTTAAAGACATACTTTAATCCAGATCTATTTACTCAAATGCTCAAAGGGTAGATCTTGATGGCAGTCTTCCTTCCTTACCAGCAACATGCTTATATTCTGAGCTCTTTCTGAGGCTGGAGACTGTTCTGTTCACTTTCCTGTATCTTGAAGGTTTAGAGAATGGAGAAGAGCGCAGTTGGTGCCATGTTTAGCTTTTGTTGGAGAACCAGGGCTTTGCTTTCTCTTCTGAGATTTACTTAAATAGCCCATTCCAGGGGTCACTACGCCTATGTATAGATGTTTTCTAGTTTTATAAGTGTGTCTCTCCAAATGGTCATGGATCGTGACCATGATCGTTACCATGATCGTTACCATGATCGTTACCATGGGAAAATGGCAGTTGTTTCTATTCCTGCTGGGATCCTGGTGGTGGTAACACAGGGACTTTTCTCACCTGGGAAAGTTTCTATGACTTTTTACCCATCTACTTACTCCCAAATAATTTGTTTCTCTTCAAATCTGGAGTATTAGTGAACATTGTCAAGAGTCTATCAACATACCCTCTTTCCCCAACACTGCTTCTTGAGGGTGGTCATACTGGGATTATCTATTTCCTTTCTTGACCTCTATTTTGGAAATTTATGGCATAAAATCATACCCTGCTCATTTGGCTGCTGCTGGCAAATACTGCTGCTTTTTATTATTCTCTTATTTTATTAGAATAGGTATTAGAAAAAAAGATTCTCTGATCTGCCTTCACTCTGCCATATTTACCAGGGAACATGCCTCCTCATTTTTAAAAAATTGCGTAAAATTCCACTGTATGGCTTTACCATCAATATATATTCAGTCCCCTGTATGATGGAAATTTAGATTGAACTCACTCAAAGTAAATGTTAAGAGAAAAACATAAGAGTGGAATGTCAAAGCTAAAAAACCTTTAAGATATACTTTTTAAAAGCCTATGAAGCCGGGCTCGGTGGCTCAGACTATAATCCCGCGCCTTGGGAGGCTGATGTGAGTGGACTGCCTGAGCCCACGGGTTCGAGACCCGCCTGGGCAACTTGGCGAGCCCTCATCTCTACAATAAATCAAAAATTAGCCGGGCGTGGTAGCATGCGCCTGTAGTTCCAGCTACTTGGAAGGCTGAGGCGGAAGAATCGCCGGAGCCCAGTAGGTCGAGGCTGCAGTGGCTGGGAACAGCCATTGCATTCCAGTCTGGGCAACAGAGTGAGACTCCAACTCAAAAAAAAAAAAAAAAAAAAAAGCCTATGAGCCTATGAAATAATACTATATATCCTTTTTAAGAGACAAGTTCTCACTGTATTGCCCAAGCTGGACTTGAATTCCTGGGCTCAAGAGATACTCCCACATCAGCCTCCAGAGCAGCTGGGACTACAGGTACATGCCACCACATCCAGCTTTTATATATGCTTTAAAATATATATATAATTTTTAATGGGAACTTCTATCTAGTTTTAGGCCAATATATTTTATGATTCAAATGGTTCAGTGGCCAGGTGCAGTGACTCAGATCCATAATCCCAGAATATCAGGAGGCCTAGGCTGGAGGATCACTAGAGGTGAGGGGTTCAAGACCAGCGTGAGCAATAAAGCAAGACCCTGTCTCTACAAAAAAAAAGGTACAGCAAAATGTAATAGATGTACATCTTCTATCTTAGGAATTCTGAATATACAAAAAATAAAACAGAATAAGAAATCTAATTTTTAAAAGACATGTAGAAAAACAAAGTACTGTACTTACTCAAAAATATTTATAAGTTGTTCACCTGGTGCATTTTTCAGTCCAGCCACAATACTTTGTAACCGGCTCACACTTTGGGTAGCTGATGCAACAGGAGTGATAACTGCCTCTTTTTCTCGTAAATATCTCCGTCCTGTCAGTGGAGTAGAAGGTGCAAACGATCTTTTCTATAAGAAAGAAAAACTGATGAGGTAAAAAAAAGTTATCTTTCCCCTTATTATGTGCTTAACTCAGCATATAGACCATCATCTTTATTCATACTTAGTGAATATTTAGCAAACTATTTAGCAATGCTATGCTAATGACATCCTTATATTTGAATAATACTTTTTCAAAGTACTGTCTACCTATAATCTCATTTTATCTTTATTAAACTCATTTGAAGTAAAATGCATACATATTTTTATTTTTATTTCACCTAAAGGAAACAGGTACAGAGAGAAGTTAAAAAAACTTGTTTAAGCAGACAAAGTTAATGGCAGAACTTGGGCTAAAACAGATTTTTCTACCTTCTAGACAAGCCAATTTTCCTTTAGACCTCATCCTCCAAACCATTTTCACATAAGTGCAGAATTAAGCCTTGGTCATTAAAAATCAAGTCCAAGCCGGGCTTGGTGGCTCAGCCTGTAATCCCGCGCCTTTGGGAGGCTGAGGTGAGTGGATTGCCTGAGCCTGCGGGTTTGAGAACCGCCTGGGCAACTTGGCGAGACCTCATCTCTACAATAAATAAATAAAAAAAAATTAGCCGGGCATGGTAGTGCGTGCCCGTAGTTCCAGTTACTTGGAAGGTTGAGGCAGAAGGATCTCCGGAGCCCAGCAGGTCGAGGCTGTGGTGGCCGGGAGCGGCCACTGCACTCCAGTCTGGGCGACAGAGTGAGACTCCAACTCAAAAAAAAAAAAAAAAAAAAAATCAAGTCCAAGGCCAAGTACAGTAGCTCACATCTGTAATTCCAGCACTTTAGGAGGCCAAGGCAGAATGATTGCTTGAACCCAGGAGTTCAAGACCAGCCCAGGCACCACAGCAAGACTTCATCTCTACAAAAAAAAAAAAAACAGTCATGCATGGTGGCATGTACCTGTAGGCCCAGCTACTGGGGAGGCTGACACAGAAAGATTGCTTGAGCCCAGGAGGTGGAGGCTGTGGTGAGCCGTGATCATGCCACTGTACTCCAACCAGGGTGACAGAGTGAGATCCTGACTCAAAAAAAAAAAAGTCCAGAGTTATATTGCTTGAGTTAGAAAAGAGCATATGGCTTGTGTCACTGACAGCAAAACAAAATAAATTTTAAAGCAACATAACAAAGGCTAAGTTAAAGCAAAGAAAGAATGGTAAAAAAGTAAAAATTCCTCTTTATGTCAAAAGACACATCCTCTATTAATAAACCCAGGCATGCTGGGAAAATGTATACAAAATATGAATAATAGCAAGAAATGAGGTAAAAATACTAAATGCCATAGTTTTTTTAAAAATTACCTTTTAAGGTTTTCATGGGAAATATGAATTAGTAGAAGAAACTCAAGATTTAACTTGAAAGATGCTTCTGCTGTTAGTAGAATCACACACACAGAGAAAAAGATCACTCAAGACTGAGGCCAGGCTAGATTATATTACTTTTTCAAAGTGTTGTTGAAGATTATACTCCACATTAGCCTGTGCTGTCAGTTTCCCTAATGGAGTGTCACCAGTGAACTTTTGAGGTGTTCCAATTTCCTCTTCTGCATCTGCTCCCAAAAAGATCCTCTCATCAAAATCACCAACAGTTAGAACATACTCTTCATACTCCTTGTTCACTGCTTTGCTGCAAAGAGAATTATTTTAAGCTGCTAAAATAATACTAAATTACACAATGGAGTTTTTGGGAGAGTTGATAACTTTCTAGTATTATTAACTTGGTACATCCAACAATATCAGAGGGTTCTATCTGATTATGGACATTCTTCACATTAACATACACAGCAATAAATTACTTTGAAAAGTGAGTGGCCAGGCGCAGTGGCTCACGCCTATAATCCCTGCACTTTGGAGGCAGAGGTGAGAGGACTGCCTGAGCCTAGGGGTTAGCGACCAGCATGGGCAACTTAGCGAGACTTTGTCTCTACAATAAAATTTAAAAATTAGCTGGGTGTGGTGGCATGCGCCTGTGGTTCCAGCTACTTGGAAGGCTGAGGTGGAAGGATCGCCTGAGCCCAGCAGGTTGAGGTTGCGATGGCTGTGAGCATGCCACTGCACTCCAGTATGAGCGACAGAGTGAGACTCTGACTTAAAAGAAAAGAAAACAAAAGTGAGTGAAAAGAGAAGACAAACTTAATCTGAAAACTAGTTGACTCTAGTTTTAAAAAAAAGGAAAATGATATCTGATCACTGAGGAACCAATAGTGGCTTTGAAATATGGGTATTCTGGACTTGCCAACATGTGATTTATGAAAGAATGTAAAATCAAATACAGAGTCATTGGGTCTATTTATAAGTTTCTCAGGAGAATAGTTGTTTTAAATGCCAAGGATATCCTAAAACAAGCATGCTTAAAGTCAATAGGGCTTAGTGACAACACCCATTAAATGTCTCAAGGGGAACTTGAATTTGAAGGAGTTACTTTGATACAATGAAATGCTTAACAAGTTCTAATAAATCATTGTTGGCATCTGGTATTATGCCAGACACCATTAGTGCTAGATACATACCTATTATCAGTGAAACTAGAAAGGTCCAGGAGGCATTCTCCTTTTAAAATCTGGAAAGAAAAAAATATTTTGGATCATATAATTTAATTAAGCATATTAATACATATATATCAACATAAAATTTATCTAAATTTTCACATTGTTGGTTATTATAACCCACATATAAAACAAAATTACTAAATATTTATTTCAGACCAGTAAATCTATTTGGAATGCAAATAAAATAATCTTCATGAAATTTAAAGTCAAACTTTGAAAGTATTTTGGGGTTAGTCTATGGCAGTGGTCTCCAACTTCATAGTGACTCACATCTATAATCTCAGAGCTTTGGGAGGCTCATTAAGGAGGATTACCTAAGGTCAGAAGTTTGCAATTACTCTGGGCAATATAGGAAGATCCTGTTTCCACAGATGAAATTTAAAAACTAGCTGGGTGTAATGGTGTATATCTGTAGTCCTAGCTACCTGGGAGGCTAAGGCAGGAAGATTGCTTGAGTCCAGGAGTTCAAGACTGCAGTGAGCTATGATTGTGCCACTGCACTACAGCCTGGGCAACAAAAACAAGACCCTGTCTCTAAAATAATAATAATAATAATAATAATAATGATGATGATGATGATGATGATGATAAAAGAAAATCACTTAAGGGAAAACTTGTTAAAAATGCATTATTAAGCCGGGCTCGGTGGCTCAGTCTGTAATCCCGCACCTTTGGGAGGCTGAGGTGAGTGTATTGCCTGAGCCCGCGGGTTCGAGACCCGCCTGGGCAACTTGGCAAGATCTCATCTCTACAATAAATCAAAAATTAGCCGGGTGTGGTAGCACACGCCTGTAGCTCCAGCTACTTGGAAGGCTAAGGCGGAAGGATCACCGGAGCCCAGCAGGCCGAGGCTGTGGTGGCCGCAAGCAGCCACTGCACTCCAGTCTGAATGACAGAGTGAGACTCTAACTCAAAAAAAAAATAAAATGCATTATTAGCTTGGTGGGTCAGCCTGTAATCCCAGCAATTTGGGAGGCCAAGGTGAGTGGATTGCTTGAGCCCGAGGGTTTGAGACCAGCATGGGCAGCTTGGCAAGATCTTGCTTCAAAAAAGATAAAACTAGTTGTTATACATTATCCTACTTTTAGTAAACACTCAGCAGTAGTCAGCTTATTCTGACTTCCTGTTTCTCATAATTCTTTATCACACTTACTCTGACATGACATTCTATATAATTCTTCATCAATGACTCCTACAGTTGCCTCTGAAATTGGTCACATTCTTCAATAGCCCAGTTCCTCACATCACACAAGACCATAGGGAAATTCTGCATTACAGCAGAGACTGAAACCTGGGAATCCTGACCCTGAGTCTTATAATGTTGAGAACTTGCTAAAAACATTTTTTCCTTTGAGACCACTGCTAACCCCTAAACATCTCAATCATTTTACTTATGAGTACAGTACCTTCCTATCAAAGAGTTTGGAAATATATGGCTTAAAATAGTGCTCCTTTATTCCTTTTGCTTCTACTAGAAGTCCGTCATGCAGTTCACACAGTACTGCAATGATGCAGGGAGGCTCTTCAGAAGCCCTGAAGTCAGCAGTGTGAAAATCAGATGGTAAACCTAGGGTATGATAAGGAGCAGGAGAAAAAAAGAATGTGGTCAACTTTTAAAACTCTTTTTCTAAAAATTGAAAACTAACTTTTAAAAATAGGTAAACATCTTACCTTTGAATAATGGATTTAGCAAGTCTCGTCTATTTGAGCATATAATGGCATTGGCAAAAATCAGATCCAAGCAGCACAGAAGTAAATGGTAAGAATTTACTAAATCATCCCCAATCATACGAAAATTACCTTTATACGAAAAAGACACAAAAACCAGAAACCTCTCATGTCAAACAGCACCAAGTTTCCAAAATAGAAATGTAAGACCATTGAAAGTGTTACCTTACCCTTAGTATAAACAAAGAGTGTCCAACAGAAATTAAAGAGATCCTTAACACTGCAAGGAATCCTCCTAAAAAGGAAAAGAAAAATGTACTTTTTGTCTGACTAGCTTGCTAATATCACTTAAATCGAAATAGTAAACATAAGTAACAAATAGTAAAGTCAAATTACATATAAAATTTCACTCACAAAGATAAACTACAACTTACGAAACAAACATACGTAAATAAGTCTTTCCAGCAGGGCTCGGTGGCTCAGCCTGTAATCCCGCGCTTTGGGAGGCTGAGGTGAGTGGATTGTCTGAGCCCGCGGGTTTGAGACCCACTTGGGCAACTTGGCGAGACCTCATCTCTACAACAAATCAAAAAAATTAGCCTGGTGTGGTAGCGCGCGCCTGGAGTTCCAGCTACTTGGAAGGCTGAGGCGGAAGGATTGCCAGAGCCCAGCAGGTCGAGGCTGCAGTGGCCGGGAGCGGCCATTGTACTCCAGTCTGGGTGACAGTGAGACACCAACTCAAAAAAAATTAAAAAAAAGTCTTTCCAATCTGCATAAAATAATTAGAACATAGAAAAATAGGTGAAAGTATTACCCTGCATTTCCAGAAACAGGTAATTGTACATGATGCATTTAAAAAGATATTTAAGTTCTTTGCAGACGGATGTGTAAAAAGTAGACTTTCAAAAAAGCAAACTCTCCTAAGTTTATATCATAATCTGTATGTGAGTTATATAAACATTAAGGGTCTCACCTCTGCTTCCTGCTTCGTGGTAACTTTGGTGGTTCTTCATATGGATTTTGAAATATATCTAAAAAAATTGGCTTAAATTTTTTGAAAATTACAGTAGACACCTCAAAATTTCTCTCTAGTCTTGCTATACGTTCACGAAATTCTTGTGGCAGGTTTGACATGTCCATCCACTTCTTCATTTTACTAAAAAACTGTATTAAACTAAAAACAAGGAGAAGAAAAAGACAACTTTAAAAGTTATTCATATAAGAGACCGAAAAGAAAACATTCTATTAATGACTGAAACCCTTTGTTTAAAAGGCTGAATAGAGGCTAGGTGTGGTTGTGCATACCTGAAGTTCTATTTACTCAAGAGGATGTGGCAGGAGGGTCACTTGAGCCCAAGAGTTTCAGCTATAGTGTGCTATAATTGTTTGTGCAGGCCAGGCACAGTGGTTCATGCCTTATAATCCCAGCACTTTGGGAGGAGGAAGTGAGAGGATTGCCTGAGTCCAGGGATTCTAGACCAGCCTGGGCAACTTGGCAAGACCTCGTCTCTACAATAAATCAAAAAATTAACTGGGTGTGATGGCGCACGCCTGTGGTTCCAGCTACTTGGCTTAGGTAATCCTCTTGCCTCTACCTCCCAAAGTAAGGCAGAAGGATCACCTGTGCCCAGCAGGTCGAGGCTGCAGTGGCCATGAGCATGCACTGCACTCCAGCCTCAGCGACAAGAGTGACACTCCTACTCAAAAAAAAAAAAAAAAGTTTGTGTGTGCATATGAATAGCCTGGGCAGTATCACGAGACTCTCTTTAAAACACACACACACACACAAACACACACACACACACACACACACACACACACATCCCAAATTTCTTTTTATAAACCAACAAAAAACCTCAGTTCCAAGTGCTATGAATTTACTTTGGTTCTCAGCATCACTATGGGGATGTAGATTTTGAATTATTGGTCATCACAGCAAGTGTCTTCTATGCAGGAAGTGAGAGCACTTTTTGTTTATTCCCTATAGCACCTGGACAATTTCTGACTAAAATATTACAAAGTAGGCTGGACTCAGTGGCTCAACCTGTAATCCCAGCACTTTGGGAGGCTGAGGTGAATGGATTGCCTGAGCCTGCGGGTTCGAGACCAGCCCAGGCAACTTGGCGAGACCTCGTATCTACAATAAATCAAAAATTAGCAGGGTGTGGTAGCGCATGCCTGTAGTTTTGGCTACTTGGAAGGCTGAGGTGGAAAGATTGCTGGAGCCCAGCAGGTCGACACTGGGGTGGCCGTGAGTGTGCCACTGCACTCCAGCCTGGGTGACAGAGTGAGATTCCAACTAAAAAATAAACAGATAAATAAATTTTTTAAATTACAAAGTAAATGCTAATCAACAGTTTGATGAGTTCACAGAATTTGTTTGAGGAAAGACAGAAGTCTTCCAAATGGAAAGACTTTTTCCCATTTCCAAATGAGAAGCTGATCACAAAGCATCAGATTGTTACAAATTAGGAGTAAAATTCAAGTGTTTGAGATGTAATGTGTACGTCTACCACCTATTAAAGATTGTAGTATATACTCAGAAAATTACATAATAGATTATTACTCCGCCTTCCTGGTTATTCAATTATGAGTACATTCTTTATGTCCCTTTGTTAGTGTGGCCTTAGATTAAAAACTGGTAGGGGGTACCATTGCCTTACTAGACTCTGGTGTGGCCATGTACTCTTGGAGCTATGCCCCCCCCTACCTGGGGGAGGTGAATCTCTTATTTCTCTTTCTCTAATTTACATTCTAAACACACTATATTTTCTAATCTAAAAAAATAAAAACTGGTAGGGTAAAAGCTCACTTTATTGCCTAGCAATATAGACAGAATGATACTTTGTAACTTTTTATAAGGGGATGGCAGACATCATCAGCTAATTATCCACAGGTATTCAAACTGTGGACACACTGATTAAAATCTCAGACTCTAGAGTCTCTTTAAAAGATGCTTAGCAATAGCAGGAAGAACTTTGCCAGATCATATTAAACAGTTTTTGGTTCACAAATTATAGTCCCTTACAGAGGACTTTATTTTTATTTTCCATGATCAGCATGTGAAACCCTTGGCTTTGAGGAAATTCCACTTTTGAATCTCATCTTCCACTAGACAGATCTGCCTTACTGGAAGTTAGGATGAAGGCATGTAACCTGAAATCCTTTATCAGATACATCTGCTTGGGATTTTGAATCTGAAGCTAGCGGTGTAGAGAAGTGAGGAAGCAGTAAATTCTTATAGCAAGAACATTAGCAATATTCAGCTCCTGGGGGAAAAAAACCCCAAAAAACAGCAATCATCAGGGATAGAACTGCAAGCATGTCCTTACTAGATGGAATATGCTTTTTTTTTTTTTAAAGTCACCCAGGCTGGAGTGCAGTGGCATGCTCACAGCCACCATAGCCTCGACCTGCTGGTCTCAGGTGATCCTTCAGCCTCAGTCTTCCAAGTAGCTGGAACCACAAGTGTTCACCACCACATCTGGCTAATTTTTAAAAATGTATTGTAGAGATAAGGTCTTGACAAGTTTCCCAGGCTGGTCTTGAACCCTGGATTCAGGCAATCCTCTTGCCTCTGCCTCCCAAAATGTTGGGATTACAAGTGTGAGTCACCGTGCCTGGTTTGTAATATGCTTTTTAAAAAGCTATGTAGCCAGCTTCCTGTAGTTCCTTTTTCAAGCCAATTTTCTTTTCTTTTCTTTTTTTTCAGTAGGAGTCTTACTGTCATCCAGGCTGGAGTGCAGTGGCATGCTCACAGTCACTGCAGCCTTGACCTGCTGGGCTTAGGTGATCCTTCTGCCTCAGTCTTCCAAGCAGCAGGAACCACAGATGTGCATCACTACATCCAGCTTCAAGCCTAGTTTCTTATGCCATCCTAAAGATTTCAGCAGCTATTCAGTATTTTTCTCTCTAAGTTTGTCAAAGTTGGTAACTGATACCTGTTTTTTTTAATAAACAAGAGCCTTGATGACTACAAACCATTGTACATATTGCTGTTCCAAGAACAGCTATCCTAACCTGGAATACAACGAATCAGTGTTTGAAAACAACCTTACAGCACTGTTATCATTTAAACTATAATTATGATTTTTTAAACTAAAATATGAAGAAGCAAAGTAAATTTCACAGTTTTCAATATTCTTTGGGATTCTGTTATAAAGAATGCACTACTCAGGCTGGGTATGGTAGTATGTGCTTGTAATCCAAGCTACTTGGGAGGCTGAAGTGGAAGGACTGTTTGGACCCAGGAGTCTGAGACAAGTCTGGGCAACATAGTGTGATCCCATCTTATAAAAAAAATTAAAAATAAAAGAGAAAGAGAAAAGAATACACTACTCTAATAAGCATATGAAAAGATGCTCAACATCATTAGCCCTAAGAGAAATGCAAGTCAAAACCAAAATGAAGTACTACTTCACACCTACTGGGATGGTCAGAATAAAAAAGACAAAGAGTAACAAGTATTGGTAAAGATGTGGAGAGACTGGAACCCTTATAGACTCCTGGTGGGAATGAAAACTGGTACAGTCACTTTAGAAAAGTCTGTAAAAAAGGAAAGAAAAGAAAACAGTCTAACAGTTCCTCAAAAGGTTAAACATAGAGTCACTGTATGATCCAGCAATTCCAGACCCATGTATGTACCTAAGGGAAATAAAACTATGTCCATGCAAAAAGTTGTACACAAATGTTCACTGTAGCACTAGCTGTAATAGTCAAAAGGTGGAAAAAATCCAGTTGAAAATGGGTAAACAAAATGTGGTATTCATGCAATGTAGTATTAGTCAACCATAAGAAGAATTACTGATATATGCTACATAATAGATGAAACTTTAAAGGATTTATACTAAGTGAAAGCCAACACAAAAGATCACATATTATGATTCCACTTATATGAACGTTCAGAACAGACAAACGTATAGAGATAGAGAATTGGGTTGTAGGACAGGTATAGGGAATGAACACTAATGGGTGTGGGGTTTCATTTTAGAATGATGAAAATGTTCTAAAATTGATTATGAAGATGGTTGCATCAGAAGTCACCTAACTGTACACTTCAGGCCTTTTCCTGTTTGCCCCAAGAATGCTCGCTGGTGGCATTTATGGCTGCAGTTTACCCAAAGATAACTCGCCGGTGATAGTCCTAACCTTACCCCCAAAGTTTGCCATGAAATACCTTGCTTTTGACTAGGCGCAGAGGCTCACGCCTGTAATCCCAGCACTTTGGGAGACGGAGGCTAGAGGATTGACTAAGCCCAGGGGTTTGAGACCAACCTGAGCAACTTGACAAGACCTTGTCTCTACAATAAATGAAAAAATTAGCTTGGCGTGGTAGTATAAGCCTATGGTTCCAGCTACTTGAAAAGTTGAGGTGGAAGGATCACCTGAGCCCAGCAGGTTGAGCCTGCAGTGGCTGTGAGCACACCACTGCACTCTAGTCTGGGCAACAGAGACTCCAACTCAAGGAAAAAGAAAAAAGGAATACTTGTTTTTATTATTATTTTCACATTGCTCTAGTATATCAACAGTCTTTGGAAATAAATGACATCATTCTATTTATAGCATTCTCTTTTTAGGATTGGTATTTCTATTTATAAAATACAGTAATTCTTTTTAGTAATTTTTTATCACTGAAAATGTCAGATTCCAGAAAACGTAGCATTTCTATACATGATGTTAACACACACAAAAAAGTATTAAATACTAATCATTATATATATATGATGTAACATTATATAGTCACATTAGGACTAGAGATGAGTTCTGTTTAGAAATAACACCAAGAACGGTTTTTATATTTTATTTTCATATTGAAAACCAGTCATAGCCAGGCTTGGTGGCTCAGCCTGTAATCTCAGCACTTTGGGAGGCTGAGGTGAGTGGATTGCCTGAGCCTGCGGGTTTGAGACACGCCTGGGCAACTTGGCGAGACCTCATCTCTACAATAAATCAAAAATTAGCTGGGCGTGGTAGCCCGTGCCTGTAGTTCCAGCTACTTGGAAAGCTGAGGCGGAAGTATTGCCGGAGCCCAGCAGGTCGAGGCTGCGGTGGCCAGGAGCGGCCACTGCACTCCAGTCTGGGCGACAGAGTGAGACTCCAACTCAAAAAAAAGAAAACCAGTCCGATTTGCTTTAGTTTCAAAGAGCGTGTTCATGTAAAATTAAATGAATTCAGCAGCAAGCTGTACTTTTTTTTTTGAAACAGGAAACGGGTTAAATGTATGAATTATAGGTACGGTGGCTCAAGCCTATAATCCTAGCACTTTGGGAGGCCAAGGCAGAATGACTGCTTGGGCCCAGAAGTTTGAGACAGCCAAGGCAAATAGTGAGACCTTGTCGCTACAAAATATTTCTTTTTTTTGAGGTGGATTCTCACTGTGTTGTCCAGACTGGAGTATAGTGGCATGTTCCCAGCCACCGCAGCCTCGACCTGCTGGGCTTCAGCGATCCTTCCACCTCAGTCTTCCAAGTAGCTGGAACTACAGGCGCGTGCCACCACACCCGTTTAATTTTTTTTTATTTATTGTAGAGGTGAGAGGTCTCGCCAAGTTGCCCAGGCGGGTCTCGAACCCACGGGCTCAGGCAATCCACTCACCTCAGCCTCCCAAAGCACGAGATTACAGGCTGAGCCACCAAGCCCGGCTCAAAAATTTTTTTAAATGAGCCAGGCATGGTGAGGGCCGCTTGCAGGCCCAGCTCTTCGGGAGGCTGAGGCGGGAGGATTGCCTGAACCCAGGAGGTCAAGGCTGCAGTGAGCCATGATCGTGCCACTGCACTCCAGCCTGGGTGACAGAGTGACCCCTCAACTAAAAAAGAAACCCCCAAAAATGGATGAATTACATAGTATGTAACTTACATCTCAGTAAGGCTGTTAAAAACAAAAAGAGCCGGGCTCGGTGGCTTAGCCTGTAATCCCGCGCCTTTGGGAGGCTGAGGTGAGTGGATTGCCTGAGCCCGTGGGTTTAAGACCCGCCTGGGCAGCGAGACCTCATCTCTACAATAAATCAAAAATCAGCCGGGCGTGGTAGCGCGTGCCTGTAATTCCGGCTACTCGGAAGGCTGAGGCGGAAGGATCGCCAGAGCCCAGCAGGTCGAGGCTGCGGTGGCCGGGAACGGCCACTGCACTCCACTCTGGGCGACAGAGTGAGGAGTGAGACTCCAGCTCAAAAAAAAAAAACAAAAGACAAGAACAAAACAACTACTCCAAAAAGGTTGCCATGAAATCTGTTAGAAGTATTAATTTGCTCACCTTTCTAGAAGCAATTTGGCAACTTGAACAAAAAGTCTTACAAAAATACCAATTCCTTTAACCCCAAAATTACTGTTACAAGAATCTAACCTAAAGAGAATGAGAAGATACTGGAAGATGCATATCACAACACTCTGTGTGAAGGTTTCATTTTTTACTTTTTAAAAAATAATATACATAAATACAAAATTCAAAAGCCACTGAAAAGGATGCATGATGAATAGTCTCTCTGTCTTCTAGTTTTTCTCTAAGAAGGCAGTCGTGGTTGCCTTTGTGACTAGCACACTGCTACCAGGTCTCATTTACCCTTTTACAGAGCTACTTTGTGTGTGTATAAACATGTATCTGCATACATATTTTTTTCACTCAAATTATATCATACTACAGTAGTCTCCCCTTTTTTGGGGGGATACATTCCAAGACCCATTGGATTCTTGAAACTGCAGGTGGTACCAAACCCTATATATACTATATTTTTTCCTATATACACACACCTATGATAAAGTTAATTTATGAATTAGGCACAGTGAGAATCAAGCAACAATAATAAAATAGAGCAATTGTAGCAATATACTATAAAAGTTAGGTGAATGTGGTTTCTTTCTCAAAATATCTACTTGTATTATTCTCACCCTTCTGTTTGTGATCTGTTGATATGATAATACAGATAGGTACTAACAAGTGGGTAGTGTATACGGTTTGGATATACTGGATAAAGATATGATTCGCACCCCAGGCAGGAGGGAGTGGATAATAAAAGATTTCCTCATACTACTCAGAATGGCATGCAATTTAAAACATAAATTACTTATTTCTGGAATTTTCCATTCACTATATATATTTTTTTGAGTCAGAGTCTCACTGTCGCTCAGGCTGGAGTGCAGCGGCATGCTGCTCATAGCCACCAGTCTCAATCTGCTGGGCTCAGGCGATCTTTCTGCCTCAGCCTTCCAAGTAGCTAGAACTATAAGCATATGCTACCCCACCCAGCTAATTTTCTGATTTATTGTAGAGACAAGGTCTCGCCATGTTGCCTAGGCTGGTCTCAAACCTGCGGCCTCAGACAGTCCTCTCGCCTCCTTCTCCCAAAGTGTTGGGATTACAGGTGTGAGCCACTGCACCTGGCTTCCATTTAAGTATTTTTGAACTTCGGTTGATCAGGGTAACAAACTGAGCAAAGTGCAACCGCGGACAAGGAAGGATTAATGTACCCACAATATTCTACACTTTGCTTTTTCTCTAATTTATCTTGGATATCTTTTTATATCAATAAAACCCCTTTCATCTTTTTTTTTTTTTGAGTTGGGGTCTCACTCTGTTGCAATCAAGACTTACTGTAGTCTCACCCTTCTGGGCTCAGGTGATCCTCCTGCCTCAGCCTCCCAAGTAGCTGGGACTATAAATGTGCCCCACCATGCCCAGCTAGTTTTTATTTTTGCCTAGACTGGACTCAAACTCCTGGGTTGAAGCAGTCCTCCCACCTTGGCCTCCCACAGTGCTGGGATTACAGGCTTGAGCCATCATCGCACACGGCACCTTCTGTCATTTTAAGAGCTGCAGTTTATTCTGTTGTGTGAGTGTACCATAAATGTATTTAACCATTCCTTTTATCTGTATTTCAACTTTTTATTTTGAAATAACATAAAATCAAACTGGGTGTGGTGGCTCATGCCTGTAATCCCAGCACTTTGGGAGGTGGAGGCAAGAGGATTGCCTGAACCCAGGTGTTCGAGACCAGCCTGGGCAACTTGATGAGACCTCATCTCCACAATAAATCAAGAAAAAATTAGCCAGGCATGGTGGCATGCACCTGTGGTTCCAGCTACTTGTAAGGCTGAGGTGGAAGAACTGCCTGAGCCCAGCACAGTGAGGCTATAGTGGCTATGAGTGAATCCCTGCACTCTAGCTTGCGTGACAGAGTGAAACTCCAACTCAAAAAAAAAGAAAAAAAAAAAGGAAGTAACACAAAATCTACAGAAAAGTTCAAGGATAACAAAAGTCCTTTATAGCTTTCACCAATTATTAACATTTTAATATTTGCTTTATCAGCTGTATATATGTATATTGTATACACATACGTGGTAGTTAATTTGATATATCAATGTGGCTAGGCCAAGATGCCTAGATATTTGGTCAAACATTCTCATGTTTTTACAAAGGAGTTTATTGGATGAAATTAACATTTAGATTGGTAGATTTTGAGTAAAGCAGATTACCCTTTACAATGTGGGTGAACTGCCGCCAGGCAAGGTGACTCATGCCTGTAATCCAGGTACTTTGGGAGGCCAAGGTGAGAGGACTGCCTGAGTCCAGGGGTTAGAGACCAGCCTGGGCAACTTGGCAAGACCTCATCTCTACAATAAAAAAATGAGCCGGGCGTGCTGGCGCATGCCTGTAATTCAAGCTACTTGGAAGGCTGAGGTGGAAGGATTGCCTGACCCCAGCATGTTGAGGCTGCAACAGCCATGAACATGGCACTGCCCTCCAGCCTGGGTGACAGAGTGAGACATCAACTCAAAAAAAAAAAAAAATTAGTCAGCCAGGCTCGGTGGCTCAGCCTGTAATCCCGCGCCTTTGGGAGGCTGAGGTGAGTGGATTGCCTGAGCCCGCGGGGTCGAGACCCGCCCGGGCAGCGAGACCTCATCTCTACAATAAATCAAAAAGCAGCCAGGCGTGGTAGCACACGCCTGTAATTCCGGCTACTCGGAAAGTTGAGGCGGAAGGATCGCTGGAGCCCAGCAGGTCGAGGCTGCGGTGGCCGGAAGCGGCTGCTGCACTCCAGTCTGGGCGACAGAGTGAGACTCCAACTCAAAAAAAAAAAAAATTAGTCAGGCATGGTGGCACACACCTGTAGTTCCAGCTACTTGGAAAGCTGAGGCAGAAGGACCACCTGAACTCAGCAGGTCAAGGTCAAGGCTGCGGTGGCCGTGAGTACACCACTGCACTCCAGTCTGGGCGACAGAGTGAGACTCCTACTCAAAAAAAAAAGAACAACAACAATGTAGGTGAACTTCATCCAATCAGTTGAAAGTCACAAAAGAACAAACATGAGCCCCATGAATAAGAAGGAATTTTGGGCTGAGCACAGTGGCTCAAGCCTGTTATCCCAGCACTTTGAGAGGCTGAGATGAGGGGATTGCCTGAGCCCACGGGTTCAAGAATAGCCTGGATAACCTGGCGAGACCTCATCTCTACAGTAAATAAAAAAATTAGCCAGGTATGGTACAGCGTGCCTATATTTCCAGCTACTTGGAAGGCTGAGGCGGAAGGATCACCTGAGCCCTGCAGGTTGATGCTGGGGTGGCTGTAAGCATGCCACTATCCTCCAGCCTGGGCAACGGAGTGAGACTCCAACTCAAAAAAAAAAAAAAAGGAAAAAACACAAGAAGGAATTCTGCCAGCTCATGTCTATAATCCCAGCACTTTGTGAGGTAGAGGGGAGAGGGTTGCCTGAGCTCAGGGCTTGAGACTAGCTTGAACAACATGACAAGACATCCTCTACAATAAATCATAAAATTAGCTGGGTGTGGTGGCGCATGCCTATAGTTCCAGCTACTTGGAAGGTCGAGGCAGAAGGACTGCCTTAGCCTGGCAAGTTGAGGCTGCGGCAGCCATAAGCGTGCCACTGCACTCCAGCCTGGACAACAGAGTGATACTCTGATTCGAAAATAAAATAAAATAAAATATACCAAATGTCCAAATAATGTTCTTTGCAGCAATTTAAATTTCAAAATCCAGAATCTAATCCAGTGGTGCACACTGCATTTAGGTGTCATTTCATTTGTTTCCTTTAATTTGGAAGAATTCCTCAGACTTCTTTGATGTTTGTAACATAAACATTTTAGAAGGGAATAGGTCAGTTATTTTGTAGTATGTCCTGAATTTGAGTTTGTCTCATGCTTCTCTTATTATTAGATTTAGGTTATGTATTTTTGACAGCAGCACTAAGTGATGTCTTATCCTTGTCAGAGAATCATAATCATTAGTCCCATTACTAATGATAACTTTGCACTTCATTTAGGTAGCATCTGTCAGGTTTCATCTCAAAGTTATACTTTACAATTATGTAAACATGAGGTTCCTCATCAAACTTTTATCTACTAATTTTTATATCCATTGATTTTTGACTGAATCAATTTTTACTGAGATTGCAAAATGATTATTTTTTTCCTAATTCTATAATTTCTTCTACATTTATTAGTTGGCATTCTAATGTAAGGAAGGGTAGTCCTTTCCTATTACCAGTATATAGATTTTATTCAATGAGTATAATCCATTACTTTCCCCATTCATTTGATGCTCAAATTGTCCAAGATTTGGCTACTAATGGGAATCTTTAATCTATCGCTCCTATTTTCCTTGTTATGTATCCAATATTTTGTTGACCACTTCCTTACTTTCTGCATAATAAACTGTTCCAGATTCATCAGAAAAAAACAACTCTGCTCCAACTTCAGAATCAGCCATTTTCATGAGATATTATTTTAAGTAAAATAAGTCTGTCATATAAGGAAAAATACTGTATGATCACACCTCTGTGAGGTACCCAGAGTAATCAAGTTCACAGGGAAGAAAATAGAATAGTGGTTGCCAACAACTAGGGGGAGGGAGAAATGAGGAGTTTTTTTTTTTTTTAAGTTTAACAGAATTTTAACATTTTTCTGTATACGGCTTAATGTATAGTCACAATATCTGACTAACTGAGGTGGCCTTCCCCCCTCCCCCACGAAAGGTATAGTTAACATTTCACACCGAAAATGTAACTGTCATGAGTTACTACTATGCACCATCTGTTCTGAGTTAGGTTCAGGACAATTAAGGAGGCAGTTAATCTGTAAGAAACTGGGAATGGTGGCTCACACCTGTAATCCCAGCACTTGGAAGGTGGAGGCAAGAGGACTGCCTAAGCCCATGGGTCTGAGACCAGCCTGGGAAACTTTTTTTTTTTTTGAGTTGGAGTTTCAGTCTCACTCCGTCGCCCACACTGGAGTGCAATGGCATGCTCCTGGCCACCACAGCCTTGACCCGCTGGGCTCCGGTGATCCTTCCGCCTCAGCCTTCTGAGTAGCCAGAATTACAGGCGCACGCTACCACGCCTGGCTAATTTTTTATTTATTGTAGAGATGAGGTCTTGCCAAGTTGCCCGGGCGGGTCTAGAACCCGAGGGCTCAGGCAATCCACTCACCTCGGCCTCCCAAAGCGCTTGGATTACAGGCTGAGCTACGGAGACCAGCCTAGCCTGGACAACTTTATGAAACCTCATCTCTACAATAAATCAAAAAATTAGCTGGGTGTGGTGGTGCTCACCTGTAGTTCCAGCTATTTGGAAAGCTAAAGTGGAAGGATTGCCTGAGCCCAGCAGGTCAAGGCTGGGGTAGCTGTGATTGTGCCACTGCACTCCAGCCTGAGCGGCAGAGTGAGACTCTCATTCAAGGAAAAAAAAAATCTATAACAAAGATCAGTGATTGGAAACAAGGGGTTCTGGTCTCTGGTCTCTCCTAGTCATTTACAGAACAAGAACAATAAGGAAGAATCAAAGAAGCAAAAATTGCAAACATGCTACATGACTCAGTCTCTAGGGCTTAACATCTCCCTTGGCATAAAAAGTTTAGAGAGTCCTGAAATTTTATTTTCTTTTACATTTCCCCCTTTTCTTCAAAATATTTTGGAGAAAGCATTGCAGAACAATCTTTTACTTAAGTTGTATTTATGTCAAAATCTCATTTCATTAGGGAAGCTCCTTCCTAGGAAGTCATGTGCCACAGAGCAGGGAAAATTGGAAAGGACCAAAGGTATAAAGTAAACAAGAGAAAAATGGTCCTGGAACCTGACTGAGGTTACATGATTATCTCTTCAATCAAAGCAATTCTGGGAGCAAACATTATTCTAGTCTTTTTAGTTGTGCACTAACTTAATTGTAAACAAATGCCGTAAGAGCAGTGTAGAAGGGGACGGGACAAAACACCATAAATGATTACAATTTTTAGAATACGTAACAGCTGCCGGGCTCGGCGGCTCAGCCTGTAATGCCAGCACTTTGGGAGGCTGAGGTGAGTGGATTGACTGAGCCCGCAGTTTCGAGAGCCGCCTGGGCAACTTGGCAAGACCTCATCTCTACAGTAAATCAAAAAATTAGCTGGGCGTGGTAGCCCGCACCTGTAGTTCCAGCTACTTGGAAGGCTGAGGCGGAAGGATTGCTGGAGCCCAGCAGGTCGAGGTTGCGGTGGCCGGGAGTGGCTACTGCACTTTAGTCTGGGCAACAGAGTGAGACTCCAACTCAAAAAAAAAAAGAAAAAGAAAAAGTAACAGCTTTTGTCACCAAGTTTCTCAAGATCCAAACCAAATGTTTAGCCAATCATTTAGAGAGGGTGTTGGGTCTGAAAGGTTATTTGGGTGCTTATATCAGTCATTAATTTAGTGATGTTTTCTGATTTATCTGGAATATAGACACAATACTCAGTTTTTGAGTCCAGAGGACAGCCAGTTGAAAAATGTTAGATGTTGGGCTTGAAGTATCTTTAACCAGTAACAATCAGAAAGATTTTTTTCTGGTTTATAATTTGTATAAGGCATCCTGGTGAAGTTTTTGAGTCATTCATACTGTAACAGGCACAAAGGTTGTTTATATTAATAAGCCATTGTGATGATTTTTATAAAGTTTATATCAAATTGTCCAGCTTTGGCTTGCCAGACTTCAGAAAAAAAGTTTTTAGTGATTTCAAGTCAGAAAAATGGAAGAAAAATTCAGAAACATCAGTTTGAAGACTTGTAGCCAGGAAAGAATTCAGTCCAAATTGTCAGCAAATAATGACTTAAAAAAAAAAAAAAGGGCCGGGCTCGGTGGCTCAGCCTGTAATCCTACGCTTTGGGAGGCTGAGGTGAGTGGATTGCCTGAGGCCACGGGTTCGAGACCCACCTGGGCAACTTGGAGAGACCTCATCTCTACAATAAAATCAAAAATTAGCCGGGCGTGGTAGCGCGTGCCTGTAGTTCCAGCTACTTGGAAGGCTGAGGTGGAAGGATCGCCGGAGCCCAGCAGGTCGAGGTTGTGGTGGCCGGGAGCAGCCACTGCACTCCAGTCTGGGCGACAGAGTGAGACTCCAACTCAAAAAGAAAAAAAAAAAAAAAAAAAAAGGTTACTGCTGAAATTTAATATCAGATGTGCTATTATTTCTTTGAAATGTGACTTTTTTCCTCTTCAGTCTTCCATTTTTACCAAAGATAAATCTCAGTAGGACCAATTTACTTGAAAAATAAGTTTCAGTATTATATTTGGGCTGATTATTTACATAAAGTGCAACAAGAATAGTGAATGGCCATGTACTTTTTTTTTTTTTTTTTTTGAGCTGGAGTCTCACTCTGTCATCTAGGCTTAAGTGCAGTGGCATGTTCACAGCCACCCCAGTGCTGACCTGCTGGGCTCAGGCAATCCTTCTGCCTCAGTCTTCCAAGAAGCCGGAACTACAGGCGTGTGTGCTACCACACCCGGCTAATTTTTTGTGTTTATTGTAGAGATGAGGTCTCGCTGCCCAGACGGGCAAAATCCCAGCCCAAAAGTGCTGGGATTACAGGCTTGAACCACTGCACCTGGCCCATGAAGACTTTCTAAAGTTGGCTTTGCTGAAACGTTCTCATAAGGAATTTTGGATTAGACTCTTAAAAGCCTTGACTCTAGAAAGTCAAGCTAAGGTTTCACCATTAGACTTTGCTTTCACTACCTGTACGAACTGCTCAATTCTTCTCTTCTTAGGGTCCCCAAAATATCTTGTGCTTCCTAGGCTTGTCAGAGAGTGATATCTTTTCACTTAATGCAAGGTTAGGAAACTTGTAAGAGAACCATGTAGAAAAGGTACCAGGCCAGTCTTTCCAAGGAGCTTTTTTGTCAGCTCTATAAAGTCAACCTCAATTTTTTTTTTTTTTTTTTGAGTTGGAGTCTCACTCGGTCGCCCTGACTAGAGTGCAGCGGCTGCTCCCGGCCACCGCAGCCTCGACTTGCTGGGCTCTGGCGATCCTTCTGCCTCAGCCTTCCCAGTAGCCGGAAATACAGGCACGCGCTACCATGCCCGGCTGATTTTTTGATTTATTGTAGAGATGAGGTCTCGCTGCCCAGACGGGTCTCGAACCCGCGGGCTCAGGCAATCCCCTCACCTCAGCCTCCCAAAGGCGCGGGATCCTCAATTTTTTAAAAGTAGTCTGGTCATACCTGAAAATAAGTCATTCCAGCCAAAGCTTTAGTAAAATAACTGATGTCTCTGATCGTGTCAAAAGCAGAGCTTCAATTCCAGCTCCATCAAGCATGGAATCGGGTTGCTTGAATAAAGTCTGAATTATAATCAAGATTAGGGAGATTCAAAACCTGAGAAGAGACTCACCAGAGACTTGCCAGCTTGGTGAGATTGTCTGTGCTGGCACAAGGCCCCAATTGTAACTAAACAGAGGCTTGCTTCGAGTCCCCACGTAGTCACCTAAATGTTAGCCAGTGAGGAACTGCAGCAGCAGCCAGTAGAGGATGACACTGAGCATGTGTGTCTCCATGCCTGGTGGATCCATGAAACTGCCCTGTGGCAGTGAGGCCACTGGAGCACTAAGGAGCAATGTGGGGGGCCCAGAGACCAGCATGCCAAGGTACACAGGGTACACTGTGACCAGAAGCCTTGGGGACCCACGTGATTCCTCCTTCTCAGGCAGAGGCGAGCTGTGCCCAGCTGGTGCTGAGGGACACCATGCTTGCTGAGGAGTCAGCCAGGCCCCCTGGCAGAACACAGTCCTGCTTGCTAAGGCAGAACTGGGCCAGACAGCTAAGTGGTCAAGTTACTGTATAATGAATATGGAGTTTCAGTTTAGGAAAATTAGAAAGTTCTGGAAATGGATGGTGGTGATGACTGCACAACAATGTGAAGGCATATAATGCCACTGTACTAAACACTTAAAAATGATTAAAATCAGCCGGGCTCGGTGGCTCAGCCTGTAATCCCGCGCCTTGGGAGGCTGAGGTGAGTGGATTGCCTGAGCCCGCGGGTTCGAGACCCGCCTGGGCAACTTGGTGAGACCTCATCTCTACAATAAACCAAAAAATTAGCCAGGCGTGGTAGCGTGTGCCTGTAATTCCAGCTACTTGGAAGGCTGAGGCGGAAGGATTGCCGGAGCCCAGCAGGTCAAGGCTGCGGTGGCCGGGAGCGGCCACTGCACTTCAGTCTGGGCGACAGAGTGAGACTCCAACTCAAAAAAAAAAAAAAAAAAAAGATGAAAATCAGCAGGGCACGGTGACTCACACCTGCAATCCCAGCACTTTGGGAGGTTGAGGCAAGAGGATTACCTGAGCCCACAGGTTTAAGACCAGCCTGGGCAGTATGGTAAGACCTTGCCTCTACAATAAATAAAAAAAAACTAGCCCGGCATGGTGATGTGTGCCTGTAGTTCCAGCTACTTGGAAAGCTAAGTTGGAAGGATTGCCTGATTCCAGCAGGTCAAGGCTATGGTGGCCTTGTGACTCTGACTCAAAAAAACAAACAAAAAATAAAACAGAGACATACTTATATCTGTGTGTAGCTACATGTAATATAGCATGAACTTAAGAGACTTTGCCCTTTACTAGGCATATTACCTCTGGGAAGTAACTGGACCTCTCAGTGACATAGTTTCCTCATCTATAAAATGAGACATTTCATGAGATATACTGTAAGGATTAAACAAATAAAGATCTGCAATACATTTAGTATCTATGAATGTACCTGGCACATAGATTAAGTACTCAGTAAAGATCTGCTATTTTAACATATGCATCTATAATAATAATAATTATTATTATATTAATGTAGTAATTACAACTATAATTGTAATTATTATTTTGAATCAAAGTCTCATTCTGTTGCCCAGGCTGGAGTGCAGTAGCCTGCTCACCACTACTGCAGCTTCGACATGCTGGGCTCAGGCGACCCTTCCACCTCAGCCTTCCAAGCAGCTGAAGCTATGGGCACGCACCACCATGCCCAGCTAATTTTTTGATTCATTGTAGAAACAAGGTCTTGCCAAGTTGTCCCAGGCTGGTCTCGAACTCCTGGGCTCAAGGCAATCCTCTCACCTCTGCCTCCCAGTGTGCTAAGATTACAGGCATGGGTCACTGCGCCCAGTCTGAATTTTTTATCTAAGCATGTACAGCTCTAAATTTTGTTAAAGTTATAATTATTATTTGTTAAGTTTCCCCAACATTTTATTAGAAAGATTTTTTTTTTTTTTTTTTCTGAGTTGGAGTCTCACTCTGTCGCCCAGACTGGAGTGGAGTGGCCGCTCCCGGCCACCGCAGCCTTGACCTGTTGGGTTCCGGCGATCCTTTCGCCTCAGCCTTCAGGTTGCCAGAATTACAGGTGTGTGCTACCACGCCCGGCTGATTTTTTTTTTTTTTTTTTTTAATTGTAGAGATGAGATCTTGCCTGCCCAGGCGGGTCTCGAACCCGCAGGCTCAGGCAGTCCACTCACCTCAGCCTCCCAAAGGCGCGGGATTACAGGCTGAGCCACTGAGCCCGGCTTAAAAAGATTTTAAAAATCACATGGGTAGTGATGAGAAACACTGACAGAAAAAGATGAGATTGTTTTATGCCAAAATTGAAACTGTTCTGCTTAATTAAAACAATTACTTTTAACCCTATTAATTTTCATTTTATCAATGACAAAAATTGATATCTCAAATCCTTTTTATTCATCTTGACATTATTTATTTTCCAATCACCGAACCAAAATTGTTCTGAGAATTTTTTTTTAATTTAGCATCAACTGAAACCTATTTATCATTCCTGGACAGGGCTTTAACCTTTGCTCCTCTTCTACCCTGGAAGCCCAAGGATAGCAAATAGACAATGACCTCAAATAGTTTTGTCCCAGAAACAGAGAACATTAGTACTTATTTAAACTGGATCACTACATTTCTTTTGTTTCCAATCCAGTCAAATAATTCTATATGGTGGATACTGTAGTAAGTAAAAGATATATCTGAAGGGCTTCAGAGTAGCTGCATGGGAAAAAAAACAGTACAGAAATAGGACAACAACTTGACCACATGACCAAAATTAACATCACCAATGAGAGGCAGATGGATAACATATCATCAAATGTGATATCCTGAGGCCACAAAATCACTTGCATAGTTTTCCTTGTTAGGGAATGTATAACCTGCATCTAATTATAAGGAAATGGCAGACAAATCCAAAATGAAAAACAATCTATTAAAAAGGGGGACTAAGCCAGGCTCGGTGGCTCAGCCTCTAATCCTAGCATTTTGGGAGGCTGAGGCGAGTGGATTGTCTGAGCCCGCGGGTTCGAGACCCACCTAGGCAATTTGGCAAGACCTAGTCTCTACAATAAATCAAAAATTAGCCAGGAATGATAGCACGTGCCTGTAGTTCTGGCTACTTGGAAGGCTGACATGGAAGGATTGCCGGAGCCCAGCAGGTTGACAATGCGGTGGCCGGGACAGTGCCACTGCACTCCAGTCTGGGTGACAGAGTGAGACTCCAACTCAAAAAAAAAAAAAAAAGAGAAAAATATGTATATATTTAAAAAAGAAAGACCAAATAAGAAAGCAAATGGGGTAAAATGTCAATAATAAGTGAATCTGAGTCAACAGTATATTGGGATTTTTTTGTTCTTTTTTAATTTTTGCACCTTTTCTGTAAGCCTGAAATTTGTTCCAATTAAAAATAATTTTTAAAAAGCATAGCTAAAAAAGATGTAGCACAGAGACCTCTGGTTGAAGACAGAATTTGAGGAAGAAAAGCAGAGGAGGAACTGGGAAAGAATATCTGTTATAATAAACTTAGAAGTAAATGAAGTCAAATGATTCAAAATATGGAGAAATTAAATTCTAAAAATTTGGGCTTATAAAAAAATTTGAAAAATCAAAGTGCTTTACCTTAATTTGGCTGAACGTAGTATTCTTGTAAGTGAAACACAGTTTCCTTCCATGATACCCTTTCCAACTGTGGGAATAATACTTTTGCGGCATGCAACATATAATGAACATGCCAACCAGTGTATAACTTCTCCCTGTGAGGCAAAAGACAAATAGCAAAACTGATATATTATTATTATTTTTTAAAGATGTGGGGTACAATTCAGGGTTAGGTATATAAATGTTCATTATGCAGGCACCCTTGTTGATGAGGCCTGCCCATCCCTCCCCTGGCAGTTTCCCACTACTGCCAATCCCTTTCTAATAGTGTTATGATAATTGTTCAAGGCCCGCTGATGAGTGAGAACATATGGTACTCTGTTCTTTGTTCTGTGATAGATCACTGAGTATGATCGACTCTAAACCTATCCAAGTTGCTACAAAGTCCATGTTTGTCCTTCTCTATGGCTGCATGATATTCCATTATGTATAGGTACCACATTTTTTTAATCCAGTTCAGCTTCAATGGGGAGCATGGTTGGTTTCATGTTTTTGCTATTGTGAATAGAGCTGTAACAAACATACATGTGCAGGTATCTTTTTTGTAGAATGTTTTGAGTTCCTCCGGGTAAATATATTATTAAGTTAAAAATGCTTGAATTCTAGAAGCAAGATTTTAGAATTATCTGGTCTCAACTTTCCTCCTGTAGATAAAGGGCCAGAGAAGTGAAAATATTTGTCCAGGATCACAAAGCTGTTAGCTGCAGCAATGGGTATAAAACTTCCTACTTTTAGTCCTGTGTTCTTACAACTATAACATGCTAAATCAATCTACATCCCAAATCTAACATGGTCATGTGTTGCATAACAATGTTTCTTTTGTTTTTTTTTTTTGAGTTGGAGTCTCACTCTGTCGCCCAGACTGGAGTGCAGTGGCCGCTCCTGGCCACCGCAGCCCCGACCTGCTGGGCTCCGGCGATCCTTCCGCCTCAGCCTTCCAAGTAGCTGGAACTACAGGTGCACGCTACCACGTCCGGCTAATTTTTTGATTTATTGTAGAGTTGAAGTCTCGCCAAGTTGCCCAGGCGGGTCTCAAACCTGCGGGCTCAGGCAATCCACTCACCTCAGCCTCCCAAAGCATGGGATTACAGGCTGAGCTACTGAGCCCAGCTAATTTTTTTTTTTTTTTCCTGAGTTGGAGTCTCACTCTGTCGCCCAGACTGGAGTACAGTGGCCACTCAAGGCCACCGCAGCCTCGACCTGCTGGGCTCCGGTGATCCTTCTGCCTCAGCCTTCCAAGTAGTCAGAATTATAGGCATGCGCTACCACGCCCGGCTGATTTTTTGATTTATTGTAGAGATGAGGTCTTGCTGCCCAGGCAGGTCTCAAACCCGCGGGCTCAGGCAATCCACTCACCTCAGCCTCCCAAAGGCACGGGATTACAGGCTGAGCCACCGAGCCCGGCTTAATTTTTACTTTTTTATAGAGCTGAGATCTCACTATGTTGACCAGGCTGGTCTCCAACTCCTGGCAAGCCTCTGGGATTACAGGTGTGCACCACGATGCTGAGCTCCACTTTAGTTTTATGCTTCTTTTTAATCAGTTTGGTAGAGAAAAGAAAGAATAGAATACAAAGTTAGCAAGGGAGTCACACATAAAAAATCAATACCTATCTTGCACAACAATAAGGAAATTGTCATTTCTGCTTCAAGCTAGCTACTGGTCTGAAGCGCTTCTATATAGCCTTAGTCTCCCAATGTGCTGGGAAGACTGTCTTTTTTTTTCTTTTGAGTCTGAGTCTCACTCTGTCACCCAGGCTGGAGTGCAGTGGCACACATGCTCATGGCCACCGCAGTCTCAACCTGCTGGGCTCAAGCAATCTTTCCACCTTAGCCTTCCAAGTAGCTAGAACTATAGGCACATGCCACCAAACTAGCTAATTTTTTAACTTCTTGTAGAGATGAGGTCTTGCCAAATTGCCCAGGCTAGTCTAGAATCCCTGAGTTCAGGTAATCCCCTTGCCTCCGCCTCCCCAAAATACTGGGTTACAGGTGTCAGCCACTACGTCTAGCAAGACCGTCATTTTTATGAGGCAAAAATCTGGGAAATCATTTAACCTCAAAAACATGTCATCTTTTTTTTCACTCACAAAAATTGTCAAAACATGCCACTTTTAAGATACTGTCATAGCCTGGCTTGGTGGCTCAGCCTGCAATCACGTGCTTTGGGAGGCTGAGGTGAGTGGATTGCCTGAGCCTGCGGATTCGAGACCCCCTGGGAAACTTGGTGAGACCTCATCTCTACAATAAATCAAAAAATCAGCAGGGGATGGTAGCGCATGCCTATAATTCCGGCTACTTGGGGGGCTGAGAAGGAAGGGTCGCCGGAGCCCATCAGGTCGAGGCTGCGGTGGCCGGGAGCGGCCACTGCACTCCAGTCTGGGTGACAGAGTGAGACTCCAACTCAAAAAAAAAAAAAAAAAAAAAAAAGGCAACTATATTATTTATTCTAGTTCCCGGGCTTTGGTGCTAGGCCTCAAAAATACAAAAATGGGCCGGGATCAGTGGCTCAGCCTGTAATCCCGCGCCTTTGGGAGGCTGAGGTGAGTGGATTGCCTGAGCCCGCGGGTTTGAGACCCGCCTGGGCAGCGAGACCTCATCTCTACAATAAATCAAAAAATCAGCCGGGCATGGTAGTGCATGCCTGAAATTTCCGGCTACTTGGAAGGCTGAGGCGGAAGGATCCCCGGGAGCCCAGCGGGTTGAGGCTGCGGTGGCCGGAAGCAGCCACTGCACTCCAGTCTGGGCGACAGAGTGAGACTCCAACTCAAAAAAAAAAAAAAAAAATACAAAAATGGGCTGGGCTCAGGCTTAAGACCAGCCCGGGCAACTTGGCCAGACTTCGTTCCTACAATAAAAAAATCAAAAATTACCCGGGGCGTTGTAACACATGCCTGTAGCTTTGGCTACTTGAAAGGCTGAGGCAGAAGGATCACTGGAGCCCAGCAGGTTGACGCTGGGGTGGCCATGAGGGTGCCACTGCACTCCAGCCTGGGCGACGGAGTGAGATCCCAAAATCAAAAGAAAGAAAGAAAGAAATGGTGTCTGATCTCATGGAACTCCAAGTCTAGAGGTAAGGAGAGGAGCAGATACTGTCATCTACAGTTGGTGATACATGTAAACTATAAGAACTGAAGATAGTAGTAGTACCGTAGTGGGAAACAGTGTGGAAAATAAATGGTTTTTACGGGAGGTCAAGGAAGACTTTGCAGAAGGAGATTTAAAGTGGGTGAATCACATAAAATGTAAGGAGTCTGTCAAGTGGGTTAGACAGGGGTAGGGACCGAGGAGAGGGTCCTTAAAAGTCAGCTGAAAAATAGGAAAACACCTACTCCAAGTGCCTTTCATCAGAAATTGGAAGGAAAAACTGTGGGGAGGATGGAGGCAGGGAAGGAACTCTTGCAGAATGTGTTTGCATATCTGAGCTTCCTGATCAGCTCACCTCACTGGAGATTTAGCTTGTCAATCTTCCCTGGAGTTAGGGCAAGGAGAAAGGCTGAGAACATTGCACTGAGGAAGCACACAGCTGGCAGCAAGTGTGTCATTCGGGAATCTGAAGGCCATTCACCCATAATCCCCCTTCCTTCCTCTCTTTTTGAGTTGGGGTGTCGCTCTGTCACCCTGGTTGGAGTGCAGTGGTAGGATCAGAGACCACTGTAGTCTCGACCTCCTGGGCTCAGGCAATCCTCCTGCCCCAGCCACACCCAGCTAATTTTTTACCATGGTCTCTCACTTTTTTTTTCCCCTCACCTTTCCAGTCATCTCACCCATGGATGCAGCTGGCTGTCTTTTATCCAGTCCATCCACCCCTACCCTGAAGACACACAGATCTTTTTCAGGTACTTTTCTCTGGTATACAGACGCACATGCAATCAACTCCACATTCCCAATTTTGCCTTTGAACCCAGCAATTCACTACTTCATGGGGCAGTGAGTCAGTGGGACACGTGTGTGTGTGGACACCTTGTGGGGACACCTGTGTGTGGATAAACCCCGTGTGGAGCGCACCTCTGTGCCCCCCTTTTGGCACCTAAAGCCTCTGGACATGAGGCCCCCGAAATACCTCGAACACATCCCATCACAACGCTGTCTCTCCACCAGGCTTATGCCCGCCTGGGTTTCTTGAGTGACCCGGGCAGGATGATGTTCCAAACCCCCGGTACCACCTGGAAGGTACGTAGGACACTCACTGCCACGCAGTGTTCACAGGCAGCTGATGACTGAGCAAGAATGAAGAGGGAAACTCGGATGACAGCGACACGCGCTGAATTCTGAGTCAGCCAAGCTGAGCCTCAGGACGACGGACAGAAGGGCGGGCTGCGGGAGCAGCGGTGCGTCGGCCTGGCCCCCGCCACGTGCAGCGCTGTGCCGGGGGGTGGGGGGCCCCAGGCCGGGCGGCGGACGCTTGGAGACTGAGGGACCCCGGGCGGCGCGGGGCCCGGGGCCGGTCGCTCCCCCTCACCCCGGCTTCCCGCCTTAAGGATGGAGGGTAGGGCCGCGCAGCACCCCACTCCGGCCCGCACTCCCGGGGGCCCGGCCCCGCGCCCACCCTCTCGGCGGGGCACTCCCTCCGCCCCCCAGGCCGGGGCGGGGGGGGGGTGGGGCCTGGCGGGGGTCAGTCTGGCCCCCGCTCACCTCCAGGCTGTAGGTGCCCAGGATGGCGGTGAAGTCGTCCAGAGCCTCGGCCGCGCTGCCCTCGTCCAGGTTCAGCTCCTGGCACAGGGCCTGCAGCGCCTCCCCCGGGCCCCGGCGACCACCGCCGCCCCTCGGCGCGGGGATCGTCCTCGAACATCCCCCGAGCCCTGCGGCGGCGCCACGGCCCGACTTCTTCCTCCAGCCGCGCGCGCTACCCAAACCCCCCGCGCCAAAGCGCGCGAAAACCGGCGGCTGGGGCGCTGTCTGCAGCCGTCTTTCTCCTCCGAAAAAGTCCGCTTTTCCTCCGGAGCGCCCCGCCGTGCCTTCCCCGGGAAAAGTGATAAGACGGACCTCAGATCCCAAAGAAGCCGGGCCTTGGCCTTCGCGGGCCACGGGGGCCCAGTCGGCGAGGCGGGCGGCTTGGGGGGCGAGGTCCGCCGCTGCCGCAGAGCCTGCTGGGGGCTGTAGTCCCGGAAGCCCGCGGCCTCGCCCGCGCCTGGGATCCGGCTCTGCGGTTTGGGCGCGCTGCCTCCTGTAGCCCGCCAGCTCGTGGACCCTGGGTTTGTCACCTCCTCGGGCGTCAAACATGGTCTGACCGAACCGCACCCGTGTAGTTAGACGGCGGCCGGGGTCTCATCCGACTCTCCCCAACCTCTCGGCGCCCCGTGGAGCGTCGGTGAATAATCCGACTGAAAGACTGGTGAGGGGTGTCGGGGACACCTCCCATCCCATCTCATCGCTGAAAGCCTGGCTGAGAGGGCTGCAGTCGGGGGCCCTGTCTCAGCTCCCTGGCCTGAGACCTGTCTCCGGAATGCAGTCATTTCAGGCGCAAAGGAACGTTCTGAAGCTAGAGTGGTCTCTGTAAAAGCCCGTCGGAGCACGTCACTCCTTCATCAGGATCCTTCGCTAGAACCCCTGCCCGTAAATAACCGGGTTCCTTTCCCTGGTCCTATGAGCTCTGGCTCCACCTCCTCTAGTGTATGTAACGCCCACCTCTCCACCTCAGATGTGTACTAAGGTTCAACCCCACCTTCTTAACGCTTACCTGTCTCTCCTCCCCAGGTGTATACTAAGGTTCAGCCTCACCCTCCTGGTAATCCCCACCTATTCCTCCCCCAGGTTATGCTAAGGTTCAGCCTCACCCTCCTTTTTGTTGGAAACCCAAGCTAGTTCTTCCCTCCAGGCCGCCCTCCTCTGCTGATAAAAGGGTTTGGGGGGGGGGGCTGATTTCCACCTGATCTTTGACTGTTGGCTGTGGCCTTATCACTCGAGCTTAACTAAAGGTCACCTTTTCAGTCCGTCTCTGAGCACTGTAAGGTAGCTGTTCCCTCCCAATGCCCCATTTCATTGTTTCCATAGCACTTTATCACTATCTGAAATGATCTTGTTTATCGACTAGCTTTTTCTACTAAAATGTGAGTTGCTTAAGAACAGGGACCTACCTTTTGTGTTCACGAT
Organism: Cephalopachus bancanus; assembly: GCA_027257055.1. Taxonomy (NCBI): domain Eukaryota; kingdom Metazoa; phylum Chordata; class Mammalia; order Primates; family Tarsiidae; genus Cephalopachus; species Cephalopachus bancanus. Next base: position 13,657 of record JAPVLO010001266.1, on the reverse strand, counting down.
ATTCCAGTTTAGATTAGTCAGCCTGGCACATAGTTAGTGCTTGATATTTAGCACGTGTGCTGGAACAATTACAAAGCGCCCATTGTTGCTTGGATGGGGGAAAGGGGGTCAATACAGAGAATAATGGAAGACAGGCCAAGATAGGGTGGGAAGGACCTCATGTGTCCCAGAAGAGCCTGAGTGTTAGCCCCAAGGCATTGGAGGTTTTTTTGTTTTTTTTTGTTTTTGAGTTGGAGTCTCACGCTGTCGCCCAGACTGGAGTGCAGTGGCCGCTTCCGCCACCGCAGCCTCTACCTGCTGGGCTCCGGCGATCCTTCCGCCTCAGCCCTTTCCCAGTAGCCGGAACTACAGGGACGCGCTACCACGCCCAGCTAATTTTATTTATTTATTTATTGTAGAGATGAAGTCTCACCAAGTTGCCCAGGCGGGCTCGAACCCACGGGCTCAGGCAATCCACTCGCCTCGGCCTCCCAAAGTGCTGGGATTACAGGCTGAGCCCCCGAGCCCAGCCAGCATTGGATTTTTAATGCAGGGAGGTTATGGGTGGCTGATCTGTGTTTTAGACAGGTACCTCTGGCTGCAGTGTGATACTTGGTCTCTTATGGGATAAGAGACTAGAGGCAAAGGGGATGGTAGGGGCTGGTCCAGCCTAGAAAAGAGCCAGCCAGCTGAGAAGAGTCGGGCCTAGAACTGAAGGTGTACTGCGGAAGACAGAGGAGTGAGTCCCCAGAACAGTTTTCCCTCAGCAGCACGAGGGTAAAAGGTGATGCTGTTAACTGGGATTTGGGAAAACAAGCAAGAGGTGAGCTCAGTTATGAAGCTGTTGAGTTTGGGAGTTTCAGGAAGTTTAAGTGGTGGGGTTAGGACCCAGAAAGGGAGTCCCTACTTTCTGGAAATGTCCCAATAAGGGGACGGGAGTTGGGAAAAAGAGAGCAAAAACTCAAACTCACACCAAACCCCATGTGGTACTTCCAACTCTGCATCCTTCTAGAAGGTACTGCTGCAACTGGCTTCAGGCCATCTCTATTCTATGGAGGGGATGTTGGCACAGGGCTCTGCCCATGAATATTATACTTGGAGGGTTGGTTATGGGCATTGGAAGGTGGTCTGTCTCCAGTGCCGAAGGGCTTATAACAGGTTGTCATCATGAGGCAGGGGCCCTTCTGAAAATGCAGGAGTAAGAAAAGGGAAAAAAGTTATTTTTTACTTTGGCAGACTACATGTTTAAACTTTTCATGGGAACCAATCAGAATAGTAATCCTGTAAACCATTCAGCAAATAGGACATGTAAATAAGATTATGAAAAACCAATCAATGTGTAACAGGTAAGGATAACTGTAGCCCCGAGCTATGAATTATCCAATCAAATGTATAATACCAAAAATGTTGCTTTGTAAGGGAGACAAAGGGGTTACAATGTAAAAAGGTATATAAGGCAATGCCCCGGCCCTTTCAGGACTCAGCCTTTGGATGTAAATTCGCTGAGCTCCTGCTGATACCAGCAAGAACAAATTCTGCTTCCTGGCAAAGAAGCCTCAGTATCCCATCTCTCTCTGAAAGATTCCCCCTACAATTGCTCCTCTAACTTCCATTACTGCCAATAAAGACACGTCAGGATTAGTGGAAGTGAGATGGATGAAGTTCCGCCTGTAGTGGTTCGTTTGTTTTCTAATTAACCTGCGTGGGCTTAATTTGAGAGAGTTTCTAGCTCAGCAGAGAGCTCCAGGAGGGGCCGGCCCCAGCATGATGATTCGAAAGTGTTCAGGCTGTACCTGAAGCTAAGGGAGCAGGTTGATGTCACTCAGGGAGTGTGTTGGCATGGGAAGAGACTCAATGGAACACCAACCTTAGGAACACCAACACTGAAGGAATGGATAGCATTTGAGGAGTAGATGAAAATGACCGGCTAGAAAGGTATAAAAATCCATGAAGCCCGGCTCGGTGGCTCAGCCTGTAACCCCGCGCTTTGGGAGGCCAAGATGAGTGAATTGCCTGAGCCCGTGGGTTTGAGACCCGCCTAGGCAACTTGGTGAGACCTCATCTCTACAATAAATTTTTAAAATTAGCCAAGCGTAGTAGCGCACGCCTGTAGTTTCAGCTACTTGGAAGGCTGAGGCGGAAGGATCGCCGGAGCCCAGCAGGTCGAGGCTGCGGTGGCCAGGAGCAGCCACTGCACTCCAGTCTGGGCGACAGAGTGAGACTCTAACTAAAAAAAAAAAAAACCCCAAAAATCCATAAAGTCCAATGCTGCAGAGAATCCAAACAGGATGAAAATTTCACTTAAGACATTATATATTATGTTTTTCTTTTTTTTGTTATTTGTTTTAGACACAGAATCTCACACTGTTGCTCAGTGGTGTGATCATAGCTTGCTGCAGCCTCAAACTCAGGCTCAAGTGATTCTCCCATCTCATCCTGAGAGACCCAAGAAACCAAGAAACTTAAAAAGCCATACTTGCTGTAAAAGTAGTGTTTAGTTCACTATATTTTATATATCCCTAGCTCATGTTCATTGTACTTTATGAAATCTTAGTACTTTAAATCCTACCTCAGACCCCGTAGAATTAGGCATATGTCGGGTGCCGGGTAGCGACTGATTGTGTAGTTATATAATGTCTTAAGTAGTGTTTGTATTTAGAACTCTTGGGTTAGGCATTGTTAGTCCCAACTGCCATGCTGACTTCTGCTTTTACAACAGGATGTAAATGTTAAAGCGATAAGCCCCTTTCAGACATTCCTTTGCAGTAGATTCTGAGGCGCTAGTAACCTCCTGCCTGCTTGCTCAAGTTAATTTATACGCAGTGACTGTATGAACCTAACTTATCTGACATTCCACTCTACCCGTTAAGTGGGTTTCTGTCAATCACGGGCAGTCAGGTTGAAGCCCACAAAAGGCACCTACCAATACCAAGTGTTCCCGTACCCATTAGGAGAAATTACCCAATCATGTAAAACCAAGCTTAAAGTTCTTTCCCCTCCCTCTGTAAAGGTGCATAAAAACTGCTTGCCATACTGGATCTGGGCTCTCTCGTCCCTGAAGCCACTACCGGCTTTATACGTGAGCCCAGACTCGAGCCTGAATAAAGACCCTTGTGTGTTTGCATTGGAGCTGGCTCTTTGTGGTCTCTCTCTCTCTCTCTCGGATTTGAATTCTGGGTTTAACAATCCTCCTGAGCAGCTGGGAGTACACGCACATGTCACCACGCCCAGCTAATTTTTTAATCTTTTGTAGAGATGGGCTCTCACTATGTTGCTCAGGCTGGACTCAAACTCCTGGCCTCAAGTAATTCTCCTGTCTTGGCCTCCCAAAGTGCTAGGATTACACTGAGCCCAGCCTTTTTTTGTTTGTTTGTTTCCCTGCAAGTGAATTGTTATATACTCCTAAGCAGATTCTGACTTCCCTGGCCATGTCCTGCTTCATATAGCATTCCTTTCTTGGTGTTTTTTTGGTTTTGTTTTTCTTGAGTTGGGGGCCTAACTCTGCGGCCCAAACTGGAATGCAATGGCACAATCACAGCTCACCGCAGCCCCCAACTCCCAGGCTCAAGAAATTCTCCCACCTCAGCTTCCCAAATAGCTGGGACTACCGGCAAATTGCCACTACCCCAGGCTAATTTTTTTTTTTTTTTTTGTAGAAATGAAATCTTGCTATGTTGTCTTGAACTCCTAAACTCAAACAATCCTTCTGCCTCAGCCTCCCAAAGTGCTGGGATTGCAGGCATGAGCTACTGTGCCTGGCCCATTCCTTCGTTTTTGGTGACCTTTTCCAGAACAGTTTTATATCGTATGGTAGGAGAGGAAGCCCCATTACTATGACTCAGGGGCTAATGGGAAAAGGTCAGAAGTTGAAGTTGAAATAAAAACTTCTCTTTAAGAAGTTTGGTGGGGGCTGGGCTAGCTGGTTCAGCCTGTAATTCCAGCACTTTGGGAGGCCGAGGTGAGTGGATTGCCTGAGCCTGTGGGTTCAAGACCTGCCTGGGCAACTTGGTGAGCCCTCATCTCTACAATAAAAAAAAAATTAACCAGGGGTGGTAGCGCATGCCTGTAGTTCCAGCTACATGGAAGGCTGAGGCGGAAGGATCGCCGGAGTCCAGCAGGTCGAGGCTGCAGTGGCCGGGCGTGGCCACTGCACTCCAGTCTTAGTGACAGAGTGAGACTCCAACTCAAAAAAAAAAAAAAAAAGTTTGATGGGATGGGACTGTGCTCGGTGGCTCACCCTATAATCCCGCGCTTTGGGAGGCCGAGGTGAGTGAATTGCCTGAGCCCCGTGGATTTGAGACCCGCCTGGGCAACTTGGCGAGACCTCATCTCTGCAATAAATCAAAAAATTAGCTGGGTGTGGTAGCACGCACCTGTAGTTCTGGCTACTTGGAAGGCTGAAGCGGAAGGATCGCTGGAGCCCAGCAGGTCGAGGCTGCAGTGGCCGGGAACGGCCACAGCACTCCAGTCTGGGCGACAGAGTGAGACCCCAATTCAAAAAAAAATTTTAAAAAAGAAGTTTGATGGGACTAGGCCCAGTGGCCCAGCCTGTAATCCCAGCACTTTGGGGGACCGAGGCGAGTGGATTGCCTGAGCCCGCAAGTTCGAGACTAGCCCGGACAACTTGGTAAGACCTCATCTCTACAACAGATAAAAAATTAGCCGGGCTTGGTAGCATGTGCCTGTAGATCCGGCTACTTGGAAGGCAGAGGCAGAAGGATAGCCCGAGCCCAGCAGGTCAACGCTGGGGTAGCCGGTGAGTGAGCATGTCACTGCACTCCAGCCTGGGCGATAGAGTGAGACTCCAACTCAAAAAAAAAAAAAAAAAAGAAAGAAAAAGAAAAGAAAATTATCCAAGAACAAAAGAAGTAGCTCTCAAAGGCCAGCTGCTAGACAAACAGAAACCAAAAAATACATTTTTCGCATTAGGTCCAGGCTCTGACTTTGGATTTTCAGTAAGTCATTCCTGTCTGTGTAAAGCTTCCATTTTAATCTCTCTTTTAATACTCCTGTTCATCAGCCTCTACCTCCAGTCAAGCACTTGCTTTCATGGCTTTTCCTTTTGTCACATTGTCATTTCACACTGTCCTGAATTGAATTATTAGGCAGCATGGGTCTTGAGAAGAAAAAGGAAAAGGCCAAGATTAAAAGGAAAATACTCTTGAGTTCCCCTATTTCCCTTATGAAATGAAGGAGATTTAAACAGTACTTTTCTTCCACACCCTTTGTGACTGTAACGAGACTATGACATCGGTTTTCAGTGAACAAAACTATCCTACTTGCAAAAATATAGAAAACAAAAACCCAGTGCATGTTGTCCTCTTTGTTTTCATGGACATCCCTGCTCCTTCCTCCTTACGCCTAGTCTTGTGGATTCCGAATTTTATGCTTTCTCTTCCAATCCAACTTTTTTTTTTTTTTGAGTTGGAGTCTCATTCGGTCGCCCAGACTGGAGTGCAGTGGCTGCTCCCGGCCACTGGAGCCTCACCTGCTGGGCTCCAGCGATCCTTCCACCTCAGCCTTCCGAGTAGCCGGAATTACAGGCATGCGCTACCACACCCAGCTGATTTTTTGATTTATTGTAGAGATGAGGTCTCGTTGCCCAGGTGGGTCTCGAACTCGCGGGCTCAGGCAATCCACTCACCTCAGCCTCCCAAAGGCGCGGGATTACAGGCTGAGCCACCGAGCCCGGCTCCAATCCACCTTAAATTTAGCTACTAGTGCAGTTTTTCTCAAACCCCATTTGTATCATGTCACTTTGCTTCTCAAAACTCTTCAGGGGTTCACTGTTACCAGCTGAATCATATTTAGGCAGCTCAGCATTGAGGACACATCTGTCAGACCCAGCCTCGCCTACATTTATTAAAACAATAAATATGCCGTCCCCTCATGTTGGTTTTATTTTTTCTCATTATCTCAGGGTATGCCTATTTATCACAAAATTGAGTTTTGCTGAATAGAAAATGGAGTATAGATAGTGAAATAGTTTTCCCTTTGCTTTCTTTTTTGGTCGAGATCAAAAATGATATCTCTGCGTGATAGCCTTGGTGATTAGCCTTCCTGGGAGTTCACCATTTCAGAGTTCTGAATCAGGAACCGATAAGCCCTTTAGAGCTCCAAGACTAAAATGATTACAGTGCACCCCCTGCCAAATGTAATTCAAAAGGTAGGCAATTTAAATCACAAAATAAGTGAAAAAGTTTGCAGTAAAGTTTAATTAATTTTCCAAGATGTCTTTTTCATTTTGAATTCTTTAAAAACATTTTTTTTTTTTTTTTTCTGCCCCCCAGCTTTGCTATGCCTAAGTAGGAACTTGAGCTGCACTTGCCCCTCTTAGGAGAAAATATTCACCTAACATTCTAACTGTAAGAAAAAAAAGTCAGTTGATAATTGTGGGGGAGGAGCAACACCCAACAACACTCAACCTCACCGGTGGGGAAGAGAGAGAGAGAGAGAGAGAGAGGGAGAGTGTGTGTGTGTGTGTGTGTGTGTGTGTGTGTGTGTGTGTGTGTGTGTTGGAGTCTCACTCTGTTCCCCAGCCTGGAGTGCAGTGGTATGCTCACAGCCACCGCAGCCTCGACCTGCTGGGCTCAGGCAATCCTTTCTCATCAACCTTCCAAGTAGTTGGAACTACAGGCACGCACCATTCCACCTGGCTAATTTTTTTTTGAGTTGAAGTCTCACTCTGTTGCCCAGACTGGAGTGCAGTGGCGGCTCCTGGCCACCGCAGCCTGGACCTGCTGGGCTCTGGCGATCCTTCCGCCTCAGCCCTTTCCCAAATAGCTGGAACTACAGGCGCACACTACCATGCCCGGCTAATTTTTTTTATTTATTGTAGAGATGAGGTCTCGCCAATTTGCCCAGGCGGGTCTCGAACCTGCGGGCTCAGGCAATCTGCTCACCTCAGCCTCTCAAGGCGCGGGATTACAGGCTGAGCCACCGAGTCCGGCTCACCTGGCTAATTTTTAAATTTATTGTAGAGATGAGGTCTCACCAAGTTGCCTAGGCTGGTCTTGAACCCCTGGGCTGAGGCTATCCTCTTGCCTCCACCTCCAAAAGTGCTGGCCACACCTGTCTATCCATTCTTAGTGTTCTTGTTCCTCACAGGAAGAATTAAAGTGGTTATCCTTTTTTTTTTGAGTTGGAGTCTCACTCAGTCGCCCAGACTGGAGTGCAGTGGCTGCTCCCGGCCACCACAGCCTCGACCTGCTGGGCTCTGGCGAACCTTGCACCTCAGCCTTCCAAGGAGTTGGAACTACAGGTGCACGCTACCATACCCGGCTAATTTTTTGATTTGTTGTAGAGATGAGGTCTCACCAAGTTGCCCAGGTGGGTCTCGAACCCTCGGGCTCAGGCAATTCACTCACCTCGGCCTCCCAAAGCACGGGATTACAGGCTGAGCTACCGAGCCCGGACTAAAGTGGTTATCCTTAAGTTGGGTCCATTCAGTGAAAATAGCGCATGAAAAAGACTAATAAACCACCCCAAGAATTTGAATACTGTTAGGTCGGTGAGCCAGTGCTGCAGGTAAAATTCAAAGAATTGCACATAAATTCGATTAGGAAAGATAGTTTATTTAGAAAGTAGATTAGAGAGAGAGGGTGGATCCACTACTCCAAGATGGAGAGGGGGCCAGAGCTTAAAGAAAGCATGGCGGTGGCAGGAGCTTGAGAATAGGGACTTTAAAAAACTTCTTTTGGGGGTAGCAGGGCAGGCAAACATTCACTGGAGCTGACATCAGGGTGACAGGATCTGTTATCTCTGACAACCAGATGGATGGGCAGGTCAGTCACATAGATGAGAAAGGCAAGGCCAGTATCTGAAAGACAAATCCTTGGGAGATGTTAATCTCAGTGTCCTGTGGCTTGTCCAAGGAAAGGATTATTGTCAGGTATGAGCTCAAGGAGACCAGAGAAACTCCATTTTGGGTTTTCTCCTTTTGTTTTTTCCTCTGGTTGTTTTGAAATATTCTTATTTAATACTGGGGAATGTGGATGGTGGTCTGTCTTCTGTAGCTACTTCCTGCTGAACTGGGACATAGAGATGTCCCTACCCATTTCTAGTAAGAGGAAGAGATGAGGGGACAGGAACCAACAGAGTTGTTAGAGTATTTTTAGTGTCTGTACACAAAACACTGTGTAAAAGCATATACCATTAGAATTAATAATACTATAATAAGGGCTGTCATAGTCACTGTTATGACATATTAAAGTGACGTCTGGTAAGATATATTTGTAAATAGTTACCCCAGTGAGTTTGACACCCACTATAGACATCCAGGCAGTTTTCACTGTTGTACTAGTGAACTCCTTAATCCATACTTGGATGTCCCTGCAGCTTGTCTCCAAGTTCCTTTGGGTTGTAATGGGACTTTATAGACAGTTATGAAGGTCTTTTTTAAAAAAGGAAAAGATAGGCCTGATGGGGTGGCTCACATCTATAATCCCAGCACTTTGGGGGGTTGGGGTGAGGGGATTGACTGACCCTGGGGTTCAAGAGCAGCCTGGACAACTTGGCGAGACCTACAATAAATAAAAAAGAATTACCTGGGTATGGTGGCACATGCCTGTAGTTCCAGCTACTTGGAATGCTAAGGTGGAAGGATCACCTGAGCCCAGCAGGCCAAGGCTACCGTGGCTGGGAGCATGCCACTGCCCTCTAGCCTGGGTAACAGAGTGAGGCTCCAACTCAAAAAAAAAAAAAAAAAAAAGGGAAAGATTTAGGAAAGTTAGGACCATTTTTGTTTCATGTATACAGACGATACCATAAGTATTGGAAAACAGAGGAAAATAAGTTTGATTTTAAGAAAGTCTGAAAAAATGACAATTTATTTATTATGATTATGATTATGATTATTATTTTTGAGTTGGAGTCTCACTCTGTTGCCCAGACTGGAGTGCAGTGGCATGCTCCCGGCCACCGCAGCCTCGACCTGCTGGGCTCTGGTGATCCTTCTGTCTCAGCCTTCCAAGTAGCTGGAACTACAGGTGCGCACTACCACACCCGACTAGTTTTTGATTTATTGTAGAGATGAGGTCTCACCAAGTTGCCCAGGTGGGTCTCGAACCCGTGGGCTCAGGTAATCTACTCAGCCTCCCACAGTGCTGGGATTACAGGCTGAGCCACCGAGTTCAGCCAAAATGACGATTTAGTTTGGAGACATGTAGTTAGGTGGTAGTTTAAATTGTAGGAAATAATAATGAACAAGAGAACTTTAAACAGGTGATTTGGGTGACAGAAAACCATCCCTTTGCTTTTTACAACAGGCCTGAGATACCTTTACAATGACTGGTACGTTAAAGAGGGTGGAGCCCAAGTAACCTCCCTCCAGAGACTGACAGTTCTCCAATTCTGATGGGAGGAATGAGAGGAGAGTGGCTTTTTCCAGAACACATTGTTATGCAGGAGACCTGCCAGATGCTTCCAATTCAGAAGTTCATGAGATAAAAGGTGGTCTTATTATCATTTCTATGGCTTTGGTTGGTTAAGGGGTAGTATTGGCCTTCTGCTTTCAACAGGGATATATCACCTTAAGAAAGTTTAAACATCCTTTCCTGCTTGACAGAACTTCTTGAGTGATTTTTGCATACCACATGAATTAAGTATTTCTTTACATTTCAGGAAACTTAATACTAAAATATTTTTAAAGTTTAGAAATTTACATGTTGAAAGATTTATTAAACATTAAAAGTTTTAAAAGCATGTTTTTATTAACACATAATTACAGGTCATTGCAAAAGTAACTCTTTTAGCCAAAGTGATAGTCCAAGGATTTTGAGAAGCAAAAACAAAAAAAAACTTGCTTCTTAATAGAGGAGACTTTAAAATAACAAAAACCAACAGAGACAGCAGGGAACTAGCTGAATCCATTTCTTCCTCCCCTCCTTTCTAGTATATAGAAGAAAATTCTTTTGGAGATTACCGATTAAGAGACTTGTGGTCAGGCATGGTGGTTCACACTTGTAATCTTGGCACTTTGGGAAGCAGATGCAAGAGGACTGCCTGAGTTCAGGGGTTGAGTCCAGCCTGGGTAACCTGATGAGACCTCATCTCTACAAGAAATAAATAAATAAATAAATAAGCCAGGTGCAGTGGCATGTGCCTGTGGTTCCAGCTACTTGGAAGTCTGAGATGGAAGGATCACCTGAGCCCAGCAGGTCAAGGCTGCAGTGGCCATGAGCATGCCACCTGGGTGACTGACTCAAAAAAAAGAAAAAAAAGAAGCCGGCTCGGTGGCTCAGCTTGTAAACCCGCGCTTTGGGAGGCTGAGGTGAGTGGATTGTCTGAGCCCGAGGGTTCGAAACCTGCCTGGGCAACCTGGCGAGACCTCATCTCTACAATAAGTCAAAAATTAGCCGGGTGTGGTGGCATGCGACTGTAGTTCCACCTACTCGGAAGGCTGAGGCGGAAGGATCGCTGGAGCCCCGCAGGTCGAGGCTGCGGTGGCTGGGAGCAGCCAATGCATTCAAGTCTGGGCGACAGAGTGAGACTCCAACTAAAAAAAAAAAAAAAAAAAAGACTTGTGTTCTGGTCTCCAAGTAGCATTTTGGCCTAGCATTGGTGTAATTGATATAAATGGTAAATTCATAGAAATAACAAAAATTTACAAGATCCTTTCCTATACAAAACTATTCTTTCCTTTATATCCTTCTTTACCAAAAATATATAGTTTTTTTTTGTTTTGTTTTGAGTTGGAGTCTCACTGTCTGTCAGACTGGAGTGCAGTGGCCGCTCCCGGCCACCGCAGCCTCGACCTGCTGGGCTCCAGCGATCCTTCTGCCACAGCTTTCCAAGTAGTGGAACTACAGGCGCGCGCTACCACACCCGGCTAATTTTTTGATTTATTGAAGAGATGAGGTCTTGCCAAGTTGCCCAGGCGGGTCTCGAACCCACGGGCTCAGGCAATCCACTCACCTCAGTCTCCCAAAGCATGGGATTACAGGCTGAGCCACCGAGCCCGGCTTTTTTTTTTTTTTTAACCTTTTTAAAACTATTTTTCTTTTGGAGTGGGAGTCTCACTCACTCTGTAGCCCAGGGTGGAGTGCAGTGGCACACTCATGGCCACTGTAGCCTCAACCTGCTGGGTTCAGGTGATCCTTCCACCTCAGCCTTCCAAGTAGCTGGAACCATAGGTGTGTGCTCACCCAGCTTATTTATTTATTGTAGAGATGAGGTCTTTCCACGTTGCCCAGATTGCTCTTGAACCCCTGGTCTCAGGCAGTCCTCTCCCCTCTGCCTCCCAAAGTGCTGAGATTACATTTTTTCCCTTTTTATAGATAACTTTTTACATCTATAATTTGAGTTAACCTTTGAGTAACTTTTGATGAAGACAAAACTATATATTCCAATTTGGGTGGCCAGGACCAGACAGCTGGCACATGTGTTTTTTTTTTTTTTTTTTTGAGTTGGAGTCTCACTCTGTCGCCCAGACTGGAGTATAGTGCTGCTCCCGGCCACCGCAGCCTTGACCTGCTGGGCTCCAGCGATCCTTCCGCCTCAGCCTTCTGAGTAGCCAGAATTACAGGCGCGCGCTACCAAGTCCGGCTGATTTTTTTGGTTTATTGTATAGAGATGAGGTCTCGCCAAGTTGCCCAGGCAGGTCTCGAACCCACGGGCTCAGGCAATCCACTCACCTCAGCCTCCGAAAGGCGTGGGATTAGAGGCTGAGCCACCGAGCCCGGCTGGCATATGTGTTAATTAAGAAGTTAATTTTAGCCAGGCTCGGTGGCTCAGCCTGTAATCCCACGCTTTGGGAGGCTGAGGTGAGTGGATTGCCCGATTCTGCGGGTTCGAAACCCACCTGGGCAACTTGGCGAGACCTCATCTCTCTTCAATAAATCAAAAAATTAGCCGGGCGTGGTAGAGTGTGCCTGTAATTCTGGCTACTTAGAAGGCTGAGGTGGAAGGATCGCCAGAGCCCAGCAGGTCGAGGCTGCAGTAGCCAGGAGCATGCCACTGCACTCCAGTCTGGGCGACACAGTGAGACTCCAACTCAAAAAAAAAAGTTAATTTGGGTTCTTGTGCCCTAATATTCACCTGGGGGTTTTTGGGGTGATGGTACTAAGCTGATGGTACTAAGCTGGTGGTACCAGCTTAGCAGATTTTCAGCCCTCCTCAGTGTCCACCATTTCTCCCCTTTGGAAAAGTGCATACCCATTCCCCAATGTCTCTGTGGCCTGCATAGTGGACAAAGTCCTGGAGGTTTAGGCCTCTTTTGGGCAACTATACTTCAAGTGACCCTGAAGATTATACTCATAACAATGAACACCATCCCCTTAGCAGATTTGTTTTTACCAGGTCTCTTTTGGGCCATTGGAGTTTCGTCGCTAATGGCGACGCCAATTGATATGCCTGTTTTTGGCACTCTGTACCTGCTGCCCTCCATGTTAGCACCCTTTTGCTTCTTTAACGTCTTGGCTTTAAAAAAAAAACAAAAAACCTCAAGAGTTTTTCTGGAATTGAAAGCTTGGTATCTGTGATTTTAAGTCTCACCTTTGGAATTGGGCACTTAAAATCTCATAGGAGCCGGGCTTGGTGGCTCAGCCTGTAGTCCCGTGCCTTTGGGAGGCTGAGGTGAGTGGATTGCCTGAGCCCGCAGGTTCGAGACCCGCCTGGGCAGCGAGAGCTCATCTCTACAATAAATCAAAAAATCAGCCGGGCGTGGTAGCACTGCCTATAATTCCGGCTACTTGGAAGGCTGAGGCGGAAGGATCGCCGGAGCCCAGCAGGTCAAGGCCGGGAGCAGCCACTGCACTCCAGTCTTGGCGACAGAGTGAGACTCCAACTCAAAAAAAAAAAAATCTTATAGGTGTAAGGTAAACGAAACCAGACCAGGCGAAACGGCAACAAAGGAGCCAAGAAAAATTTATTAGCGCAATCCCGGGCGAGGTTCTCCGGTCCATATAGCTGTGGGCCAGAGAAGTCGCGCCCAGCAAGATGGGTGACAGGTTTATAAAGGGCATGCTGAGAAAGCTGTGAGGGGGACTGGGGAGAGTGATCATTGGTAGGGTCTGCTCCTGCCTTATCTCCCGTCCCCCCCCATATCCGGGTCTTCCCCACAGCCCGCCATCTCTAATTCCTTTGTCCTCAGCTCCAGTAGTTCCGGTTCGGTCGGCTCCCCTCCCCCATCCACTTCCGTCCCTACTACTGGAGATACCACCTCCTTCCTCTGATCCTGTTGAAGTCACACGTGACTCCTCGGTTTCCGGCTCTGCCCCAGCCACTCACAAGCTGTACCCTCCTCTTCCGTCGTCACCGCCTTCTTGCCCTCCTCCCACCTCATTCCCTGCTCTCACCCCGCCACCATCTTACAATCCTACACTGCCCTCTAAGTGGACCAGCCCTCCGGTTACCGGGTCCCGGGCCCAGTTACTGGCCCCTCTCCGGGAGGTGGCAGGTGCTGAGGGACTGGTTCGGGTACATGTTCCCTTCTCCCTGGGGGACCTGTCCCAGACTGAAAAGCGCCTAGGCTCCTACTCTGCCAACCCAACTGCCTACACCAAGGAGTTTCCATACCTCACTCAGGCACACGAGCTCAGGTAGCACGACCTCCACGTGATTTTAACCTCCACCCTCACTCCCGAAGAGCGCGATCACGTCACCTCAGCAGCTCGGGACTATGCTGATCAGGTATATAACACCAACCATTCTTTGCCGGTTGGGGCCATGGCAGTGCCTG